>JAADXL010000007.1:0-121807 GCA_023337755.1 Pythium aristosporum | reverse complement strand
GACAAAAAATCCAACGCTTCTCAACCGGCCAGACCATCAAGATCAACAGTATGCCAACACTTGAAGTGGAATCGGAAGGTCATTCAGAAGTCGGGGACGAAGGTCAAGAGGACGCAATGTTGGACACTATAATTGATGTGCACTTCGCCTCGGATCTGAGCACCGCGCCAAGTGCACTATTTTAGGAGTGGGAACTGGATGTGATGTTTGCTGAGCTTAGTCACTCGTCGGATCTCCAACTCGACGATTTTGGAGCAGCATTGTAAATAGCGGTTGCTGTGGAGTTCACCCGAGGTAGACTCTTGAAGTCTCACTTTTTTTTTCAATTCTGTGGAGTCACTCGCTTCGAACGGTAAATTATCATGACGTGCACCATGAGATGGATCGCACTTGTGCATGTGGAGCACTGAGTCCGTGCTGCTTGCCGCCACAATTACGGAACATCAATGGCCATCATGTGTTCAATCAGGGAGACCGCCGATCATCAAGGATACTGTACCCGAAGCACTGCTTCGGGGACAGTATCCAGTCTGCTTGAAGCAGACTGGATTCTGCGGTGCCAGTCCACATGCTCGGCTGCACTCTCTATGTACGAGTCACTATTGTTGAACTATTGTGTGAACTTCCGATGACACCACCGCAAGAGTAATCAAGCCTGGTCTCTGATTGGTTGGAGCCATGTTGAAGTGAGCTCAATGAAACGGTGATTTCTTCTCACAAGCTGCGGACACATTCCATTTGGATCACGAAGTGCAGTGAAGCAATGGCTGTTCTCAGGACCAATCCATCCCGTTTGTCTCGAGACGAGTATGGTGGGCCTGTGATACGTCTGTTCGCAGCTCCTCAGTGAAGAACGGAGAAAGCGTTTCGCGGCCGGAGCAACGGTGGGGCCGTATGACCGACGACGTTGGAAATGGGATCATTAACTCGCGTTGGGGTCGCCATGCTCGCGGTTCAGTGCCATGTTCAGAGAACTATAGCACGTCAAATGCAGTATTTCGTGGATTCACTAACACGGCGTGTACTTGCATAACGTGACGACCGAGTTGATGAATCTCCCATTATTCTCAAGGATGGGAAATGAAAAGCGACCTCTTGTCATTCAGATTCTCAAAGCCTCCTCACTCGCTCCACTTTGTGCTCGTTGTGCGGCACGTAGCTCGCGGTTCACAGTGCAGTGAGTGGATCCATGTGTCCTGATGTGGATGCAATGTGGGCACAAACACCCATGCATGGAAAATATTCGTTACGGTCGCTTCTACCGTTTTACAGTTTTACAGTACAGTAAATGTAGTGTGTGCACCATCTTCTTAATTCAAACCAATCAGCTTCGTCCCATGATTGAAGAAGCCATCTCCATTTACGGTACATAGGTGCAAAATGCAAGAGAAGAGGCAGTGTGTGGTTTCTATGTTTGGCTGTCCCAAACACAAAGCAAGAACGCCACTCAGAAAGTCTCCATGTTTCAGGTGAGTGCAAACTCTATCATAGAGTCTGTTTCGTCAAAATGTGAGCGGCTGAGTTTGTTGTTCACCTTCGTTCTGAGTTCACCCGATTGCATCAGTATACCCATATTGGCGATCATGCATAGAAGACGCTCTGGAGGAGTGACCCCCGTCACCTGCGTGTGTGAGATTCTTCAGCTATACTGTAACCCACACTACAGTACTGTACTTCGTATTTCTAGTATACGCAGTGTCGCGCTCAGTTTGACTTCCGGTGAGTTTTCCAGCGTGGGCTGTCCCCCACCTAAAGAACGGCCAGTGTCGGACCGACGGAACAACACCTTCCCGTCAAGCTCATAATCAAATCTTCTCTGATCGTGAACACACGTCAATCCAGCTCCGCAAGCTCTCAACTGTACGGCCATGACCATCTCGTGGTACGTGCAGCAGCAGTTCAACGCCGCCGCGACGCTGCAGGGTGATACGATGGTGCGTCTTCCTATAAACTGCGTCGCCTACGGGAGTAGTATGACCGGCTCGCAAGACTGGGCAGCTACGCTAGATGCGTCCACGGCGATGGTGGGAATTAAGCCCAAGGCGACCAATGCTGCCAACACTGCCAAGAAAACCCGCTCCCGGATACGCGCAAACACGTGGTCTGAGGAAGAGCACGGTCGCTTCTTGCTCGGTCTCGAGCTGTTCCCACAAGGCCCGTGGAAGGAAATCGCTGCAGTTGTCGGCACACGCTCAACGCGTCAGACCATGAACCATGCCCAAAAGTACCGCCATAAGATCAACCGCCGACTCAAGTGGGCCACGTTTTTGCAAAGCATGGTGATCAACGGACACCTTGAGGGAGTTCCGGTAACAGCATGTGCCGCACGTGTCCCCATTGCTATCGAAGAGGAAGAGAAATCGATTGGCCAAGCTTCTCCACAGCGCGTGGACAGCCCACTCGACGTCTCGTGCGAAACGTTTGATGGTGCGATTGAGGACGCGGACCTGCAGATCCTCTTGGAGAACCTTGCGCCGCCTAAGGCACCGACGAACTCACCGCTACATGTCCTTGAGAACCTCGAGGTGTTGGAGGAGGGTGTGTCGATGAATTTTGACTTTTAGCCACCGCAATATATATGATAGAATCACTGTGTGCAATTTTGTACTAGTACGATGCTTGTCCTCGTCAAAGAGATGTTCAATGCAAAACCTATGCTCCAAGGCGAGAGTGGCGTGGGTCTGTACATATTGCAGCAGATATGGTTCGCCGACTGGGTGAGATCCTCACCAGTTGCGAGGACCAAAATCCCGCGGGCCCAGTCCCAGTGGGAACGTGCGTCCAGTTCTTACTGGACTCAGGGTGAAGTCACCCACTGCCAGCTGCCTGCCACTACAGAGACTCGGTCCCTCCATCGTTTGTTGAACTCGGCGCATGGCTCGACCAGAAGCCTGACGTGGAACAATACGGGGTTTGGAGAGGCTTTGGAGTTTTCCGACATAACGCCCACCTTAAATTTTGGAGCGAGCATGTCATCCTATTGTACAGTATTTGTGCAGTACGAACAGTATTCCTTTCCCTGAGAAGGTTCGACAGAAGTGGGGGTCTCATTAAAAAAAAGGTCAAAGCAGGGGAAACTAAAAGCACAAATTGAGAAGGTGCAGTGTCTACAGTCTGCGTAAGACCGTGCAAAGAACTTCAGGAGGATTATTGTCCACCAAGGATGAACACTATTGATCTTGATTGTGCTTGCACTTCACACTGCCAGCAGTGTTCGAGCTTCAGGATGCTCCTGGTGGAACATCGTGAAGTCGGTGGAGATTATCCAGCATTTCCGAATGCGCGCAGGTCCTGTTGCATCCTGCGAGCGAGGTCCATAAGGGTGACAGACAGACAGTGGTGGTGACTCAGTTCGAATGTTGTGACCACCCGAAATCATGGGTTGCTGCAAACACAGACGCGACTGTCTGCCTGCTGGCTGCGTGCCTTCTCTAGTGTTCAGAGAGGTCACCTGCTTGCCGGATCGCTCGTTGTGCTTATGCATCGTGCGTCGCCTCTGACTTGTACCTTATGTACCGTACTGGAAGGACAACGTGTGTGGCAAGGTTCTTTGGCTGCTTGGGATACCACAAACCTTCAATCGTACTCCCAGCGTGGGTGCGCGTGAGCAGGTGTCTCCGTCTCCGGACACCAAGGGTGGCCTCTGCTTGCAGAGTTGGTCCCACGGCTCACGCCGATTATCTTCTTCTTCTTTCAGTGGAGTATATTGCGTTACGTCTTAAGAAAGCGAACAGCGATACCACGCCGATTATCACTTCTATAGAAGCCGAGACGACTGGATTGCTTCCCCACAAGCATCAGCGGTAGTCCATTGATCAAAGCATGACCACCTCGTCCCGCGCCTAGCAGCAGTTGCCCATACACGCCGGATAGTTGGGAGATACAATCGTCTGTTCACCGGTTATTACGACAACTGGTCGAGGCCTCCAACAACTACGACGCGATCTCAACTCGTATCATTTGTTACAGCGTTGCACGCATGCCACACCAGCTGCCCCAACGCACAAAGCTGTGGACGCTCACATGCAGGAACACCCGGGCTGAACCATGTAATTTGTTTTTCGCTGCAGACGATAGCTCGATGTGCTGCAGAAGACTCGATGGAGTATTGTCCATTCGGTCCTCATATTGAACCGTTCCCTTGAGCCAACACGGAGATGCTTACTAGTATATACACGGTGGACCTGAGTTCTACGCTCGTGAAGTTCAGTAGCAGAGCGTGCTTCACGGTGAAGCACGCTCTGCCAGCAAGATGACCGGATAATATACGGTCATCTTGCTGGCATATTATGCACATCAAACTGAAGCCCACTTGAGTCTGGAACGCCCCACATCAAGTCCAAGCACCTCATCTGTGATTGCCCCGTTTATGAAGGGTATGCAGGACTGCAATGTCGGACTTGCTCGGATCTCATTGGCTCTCCAGCCTGGGAATCCCGATTTCCCCGGGGAAATGGGAATCAGCCACACCATCCTTTTCGCTAAGTACACCACTCTTGCCACAATGTGCATATCCCTGCGTTCGTGGCGACACTGACGTCGGCAACAGCCTCGTGTAGAAATGATGGATGAATCCTGGCGTATATATGGCACCCCGTGCATTCATGCTTCCGTGCTCTATTTACCTTGAGACCTTGCTCGGGTAATCCCTTGCTGCAATGGGATGCGTGTTCGTTCCCGGTGTTAACTTCATTCAGTCAATACTGGATATTGTGAACTCTCCTCCAGTTGCAGCGTAACGCTCAAGTCTTGAAGCTGGGGTTTTTCAGAAGCTTTGCGATGAAACTCCTGCATTCTTTCGTTTCGCCCACGCTGAACCTGGTCGCTACGGGTGTCCCAAAGCGCGAGTGCATTTCGAAAATCGAAGAAAAGGTACTCGCACGCCAGACCTGATCAGATGGGGATTGTGAGCTTTATCCCTGTACAGTATACGGAGCTGGGATCCGGGTCTCGACAATGCATATCCTTTTGCCTTGTTGCAAGTGAGCCTATGGTGGAGTGTTCTGAGATTCCCATCAAAGAATCTAAGAATGATAAACTCAGTTTGCGCATCCTCTCCCAACGAACATTCCATCGATACAGTAGATCCACCACCACCGCAACACTGTAGGTAAAATATGGATGAACACAATGCATCAGGCTGCAAGTGACCCCTGTCGCTGAAGTTGATGGATGTGGAGCGCGTAGGTTCAGAACGGGTCCACCTAATGTTGGCATTGCTTGATCCATATATGTTTATCTCCACCCCGTGTTCGCAGTTTCTTTTCAACTACGTACGTACGGTATTATTGTACATGTCGCTAGGTCCAATCTGCTCAGGTCGAGTATTTGATGGCTGTGGTATGACATTGAGCCTCGTATGCCATGGGATGCTCGGCGATAAACAGCACAACTTGGCAGAGAAGCTTCTGTACAAAGGTGAGGCTCTCTCTGCCGCCACAACCACATCCCCAATGGCGACGCTTGTATCACACGCACGAGGGACGCCACTCGAATCCATGAATCCTGGAGGGACATGCATAGGCGATGCTCTCCATGCCGCCACGCCCACATCCTCAATGGTGACACTTGCACCACATACGCTGTGTTGTGTTCAGCACAAAAGTAGTTTGTTCCAATTTTCGCCCACGCTCTCAAGATGGGAGTCTCACCATGAGACGCGATCTTTCAAATCAGTCAGGCTTGTGCGAACCGTTTGCATTAGTATCGCTGGTACTAATGGGGGTTCCCAATCTGTCGCAAGTAACTGCGTCCATTATTGTTTGACCGTGACAGCTCGACCGCCTCGAAATATAACAACAAAGAGGTGTACGTCAGAGATTTTACATAACTACGCGTGAAAGCAAATGTATACGTGAATGCGTTATTGAAGCTTTATTGGTTCTTCGGGTTGTCGAGGGACAGAGCGGGCGAAGACAGTCGCCAGAAACCGCGACTGTCTGTTATTTTATTTCGAAGCGCCCATTCGACCAAACCATGTTTCCCTACCAATTACAGCGAGAGAAAATCTTTTGGATTTTGGAATCCTGTATCCATGGGAGAAGAGTGCGAGGCACGACCGATCGAGTCCGTGGCTTGTACCGATTCGATCGTACTTCTGACTGGGTCAGCTTGGGTCAGCATGGAATACGGAATGGAATGGCTCGTTGGGAAGACCAAGCGTCGGGTGTAAAACCGGCGGTCGTGATATGGGGAGCATTCTTAAAGTGCTGATCATTACGTCGATGGCGTGTTTTACGACCGAGATGAGTGGCCATCGTTTCCTGTGAGGCATCTGTCCGCCTTGAAGGTCCCACGTGCGGGCAGTTGATTCAGATCCACGTCGCATGATCTTGGGAATGAACTCCCTCAAGTCCGGCATTGTGCCACATGTGAATCATTTCTCAATTCCCCCACGCCAAGACGTTGGACCACACCACCCACGCACTCAACCAACCATGACCATCTCTTCGCGTGTCCAGCAGCAGTTCTTTGCCTCGTCCGGCTCGTCCGCACCCCACCGAGAGATCATTCGCTTGCCGCTGACGCTGCTAGGCCAGATCGACTACTGGTCGATGGCGCCACACGTCACGTACACTTGCAGCGACACGTCGAAGTACAACGCCCCCAAGCGACGATCGAATCTCTGGACGGCGCAAGAACACGATCGCTTCCTCCACGGCCTCGAACTGTTTCCCCAAGGACTGTGGAGGCGAATTGCCGCGGTTGTGCGCACGAAGACGACCCGCCAAACCATGACCCACGCGCAGAAGTATCGCCAAAAGATCAAGCGCCACCAGCAAGCGCCCACGGCAGCAGCGGAGGCGAAAGTGGCCGTGGTTCCGGTCCCTTACACCCCAAAGCCGTTGGCCTCTGTCCCTATCGGCAGCCCAACGCATGTTGCCAGTCGAGCGATTGACAACGCGTTCGCCAACAGCTTTGGCTGTATGGAGAATGATCTGGCGTTGAAGGCACTCATCAATAGCCTCGAACCCATCGACGACCCGGACGCATGGAGCCTTCACGTGGAGCGGGTCGAGTCTCACTGAGTGCGAAAAATGAGCATCGGGGGAATCCCATTTCTGCTGTACTTTACCTACTGGATGCTGCAGGACCATCCGTGGCACTGTGTCGGCCACACTCTCTCCATACCGTTTGCTGTAGTGGCAACTTCATCCCTCTGTACGCACTAACCAATCAAACAACCATCGTTTTTGCAAACTTGCGTGGCTTGCTTGGACTTCGTGTGAAATTGGTTGCGACTACAAACCGGACAGCACACGGCATGAAGGACACCAGTAGAGCACGAGTTTGGGTTCACCAGAGGAAGCACGAACGGTGACCTTGTTTTCGCATCATACGCATGGCTCATGCATATGATGCACCATGGCTCTAATCCGAATCGAGCACCAACTATCCTGTGTTCTCCTACAGCGTCTCAGCTGATGAGAGACATTGTCGCTGGCAGTACTGCTAATGGCACGGACGGATAGACGTAGTGAACCGGTGACGTGGGCATGAAAGTCTAGCTGAAGGGATCGACAGAACTGACGTGCTGGATATTTGCCGAAGACCTTTGGTTCCTCAGAAAACTCGTTGTGGTTGTGATTGGTTTTTGTGACTCAGCCTAATGCGCAATCTGTGACTTGTGGTCCCATGTCACAGATATTCCTTCTGACCCTTCGCAATTAATACATCTTGAATATAATAAAATTATACTATTTTGAAGAATTTACTTGATGTGCGTCAGATTTATGTTTCCTTATTCCCCCTCTATAACGATTTCTAGAAGGACGACAGTGTCACAGTCAGTGAAGACCCCGGCAGCGAACCCTGCTCTGTTTTCCCTCTTTCCAGTCTAACGGGATCAAGAAGCCTTGCATCATTTTGAGATCAGAGTCTCACTGACAAAGAAAGCATTGTTGTACGTACAGTCTTTGCGTTGCTCGACGCCTCGCATCCACTGCTTTACCCAAGAGATCTCTGGATTGATTCAATCCGCTGACTGGGTTTGCCTCTGTCACGGCCATGTGCCTCGCAAAATGCGCCGCAACGTGTGGCACGCAACCGGCCAACGACCTGCTGTTCAGCAGGATGTTCTACTGTATCCCCCCCCCCATCACCATTGCGCAATATAGGTACAATGCCATCCTGCAATTAACAAATCTACCAAATTACGGACCCTCTTATAATTTATCATTTGATTTGAGTCTTTTTCTCTTTTTTGGGGTGATAAAACTAATCTCCCTGATTGTATCTATAAAATACTTTTTGTCGTTAGTTGGGGAATGATTGCACGGCCAAAAAAGACTCAAGGTGCCTCATCCGGATGGATAGCCTGGCGGAGGTGCCGCACTCGGCACCGATACCTACAAATGTAAGGCGACACGAGGCTCGTGAACCATCCGCTATGGAACAAGTGACCATTTGTGTCCAGTGAGCTGCAAAGTTCTGTGTCCCCTGGGATAGGCTGGAGAAAACGGCCATACTTTGGTGACAGCACTGCATTTGCGGCCCAAGGAGCAGTGGTGTTACCACAAATTTTTCTGTTTGTTTCCAGTTGACTGACACTCAGGAGCGCTAGCAGTGCCACTGCTGAGGTAGTGCCATCACTGTTCATTCGGGACTGCTGACCGCTAAGAGGTTCGGTTCAACGGTCAGCACCAACGCTGCGTAGTCAATATTTGTAAGAGAGCTGGTTGACTACAGTGTAATGCAGACTGTGTGTACTATTCTACTGTACTTCCCAGCAGCTTGTTCCAAGACGAGATATTACGTCAGGGCGGAGAACAGCTCCTAATATTACGTTACCCTTCACCGAGCCCAAAGGGCGAAGAGCTGATCCCTCCGGTTCGGGGGGTCCTTCGGAGTCCGAAGGCGATGACTGTACCAACAACTGGTTTATATGGAAGTTGCTGTACGTGCATAGTTTCAGTACTGCACTACCATTACCAACAGGCCAGCATTGTTGACGATCAGGCTCGCACGTGATGTAAAACTGCGCCAGCTATTCTAGTAGGAAACTGCGCATGTGCATCGGACAGTGTATGGTATGCAGAGGCGCTTGATTTTGAATCTACGGGTCTTTCGTGGCTACCGATCGCGGGCAGACTCGATCCCCCCAAGGCAATGGCGCTCAGGAGACGTAACATAAGTGGAAGGCTTCTTCGTCTTTAGATATTGTTGTTCGTTTTGGTCGGTAAGCGGCCACCCCACCACACACTATGAATTGAGATGAATCAAGTTGCCGCTGTGGAGCTCGCTGGCGCAGTACGTGCTATGCACCAAACTGAGTTGCACGACGAACGTCTTCTCTTGACAGAAAACTAGCATGTGCAAATCAAAAGACGCTATATTCTACAAAAATAAAACTGTATTTTGGAAACAAATCGCCCTTTACTTTATATAATAATTTTACAGCGAGAACCTTGTTTTGGAAACAAAAAGCTTACCCACGTCAAACGCCTGGCGTTCGGTGGGGTGATGCTTCTCAAACGGTCGCTCACTTCGCGGCAGCCGCGGCTTTTACCGTTCCTGCAGCACCTACTAATAACACTGTAGCTAACAGACATCGACTGTCCCTCTGTCAAGTGTAGCTTACGCTGGGGTCGATCAAGAGTCTTCAACGGTTCATTATTCAATTTCCACTCTCCACCAAACCAAAAGCACTTCCGCATTCATCCCAGCATGACTATCTCGTGGCGCGTCCAGCAAAAGTTCTTCTCGCCGTCCCCACTCCAGCAGCAGGACGAGCTCATCCGCTTGCCCCCGACGCTGCTATTCCAGACAAAGCTGGTCGACGCCGCTCCCGTCGTCCAGCACAACGCCACTTCTGCGCCGTCGACCAAGAAACCGGCGCGATCCAACCTCTGGACACTGGAGGAACACGAACGCTTTCTTCAGGGCCTTGAGATGTTCCGCAATGGCCCGTGGAAGCGGATCGCCGCCGTAGTCGGCACCAAGACCACCCGCCAGACCATGACGCATGCGCAAAAATACCGCCAGAAGATTGAGCGTCGCCAGCGCGTCGCCGACGCCATTGCGACCTTGGAGAGCGCGGCGTGGCCTCCATCTCCAACGCCTTCGCTGTCGCCATCATCTCCATCGCCATCATCGCCGTCGCCGCCCACAACGCCGGCTGACGTCAAGGTTGACTTTCCCGGCGAGACTGCGCTGACGGACGAGTGGGATATGCCCGGCCTCAACGACCTGTTGAGCGCAACCTTTGATGGTTTTGACGGGGCTCCATTCGATCCGTGCGCGTTGTTCCTGGACGTCACCCCCGACAGCGGTAACAGCGTGAGCGACGACAGCGAGAGCCTTCAGTGGCAGTGTGTGTGAGCGACATGTTTCCTTACAGATATATATATATTCACACTCCTGCGATTTTGTGCTCTATAATAAAAATGAGATTCTCTTTCTAAAAAATCTCAGCATTTGTTCCACCGCGCAACTGAGTTGCCGATCGCTTCGTGGTCAACCGCTGGTCTTCTTTGGAAGAAGTGACCGTAAGAGGGTAATATGCTTACTTCCGTACTGCAGAGTGCATTTTCCCACACGCAAAGAAGCGCTGAACACATCGCACGATTCTTCGGAAGAATTGCACCGGGTACAGTACCGTCACGGTGGTGCAAGTTTCCCTTCTTCCAAAGAGAGCAGAGGATGGACCTTGGTGTTGGTGCCGCAAAACTTGCAGCGCGAAAAGCCCCGTTTGCTGGCAGGCAGATAGAAAGGCCAGCGTGGTTGTGGATTCGAACTGATTTTCGTGGCAAACATTTTCCATTTTACGGTACACCACTTCATCTATTGTTCACGTGCATCTACAGCGCATTTTGCAGCAGAGAAGTCGACTCGCGTCAACAATCTCATCTTGATTTGTTGCGCAAGCTCCCGAGACGAGACTGAGCAGGTCGAAATGGTCTGGCTGTCGATTCCGTTGTGAGTTCGCTCAGTTGCGTTCCAGTTGCCAGCAAGCAGCCTTTGATTGCACAGTTCAGCAGACCGTGATCCACGCGAGAAACTGTGCTAGTGGCTCGACTGCAGTCAACGGACGCACAGTGGCATTGACACGGCGGTTCGCACGGTGCGAATCGCACCACTTCTCAGTCCGGACTTGATCGCACGCACTACTTTGATATCCAAGCAACCACAACTACGGTGTGGCGCGTTCAGCAGCAGTACTTTGTGGTGAACTCGCGAAGCGAGCGAAGTGCTGTAGCGCGGTTGCCGCCGACTTGTGGCCAACATGGCCGAGCAACACAAATAACTCTCTGGGCGATTGGCAAGCAAGAGCGCTTCCTGTTTAGTCTCCAGATACACCCGCCACGGGGCATGCAAGCGGGTCGCCGATGTCGTCAGCACCAAGACCACGCGTCAGACCGTGACGCACGCGCAAAAGTACCGCCAGCAGATCCAGTGTCGCCAGCGCGTTTAACGATGGAGTGCGGGTATGAAGAACATGTGGCGCTCCTCTAGATCAAGGCAACCCAAGAAAGCACTCGTCCGACAATGGTGCGAGGAGCTCCACACGGCTCACCATGCCATGCGACTATGCGCGTACTTCTCGAGTATCCCCCAGCGTGTGGCTTGGACTTGGTACTCGTATAGCTGTTGAGGGGCGTCCACAGTGAATGCAACTGTATCCTCAGCAACCATGTCAATATTTCAAGGCCACAGTTACTATGGCCTCGCCGAGTACTGTAGACATTTTTTTTTTGTATGTAGAAGGATTAAATCGTATTCTAGTACCCTACAATACCATCGATCCTTCCCGGTCGGGACTGGGGATGAGTACTGTAGGCATACTGTGGCCCACAGAATGTCTAAAGTACTCGACGCGTTCCTTGGTCGCCACTGCCTCCTAAACGCCCAGATAAGGAGATGTGGATTGTTGTCCTTCGATGCTGTGTGCGCGACTGGCATATTACTGTACTCACCAATCTCACTCACTTGACCGACCCATTGCAGTGAAGAATAATGGGTTGAACTACGAAATGTTTTGTGTACAGATCAGTTATCATCATGGGTGCACTAACGTGGTCACAGATTCTACCCACAATTTGTGGGCCTCCGATCCCAGTTGCGCAGTGAGTGAGGGGGATGGGGAGTTTACCGCACAAGACCTCACACCCACGAAATCGCAGTGCAAGAATCCAGGCCTCTGGAATGTTAAGGAGCAGACGCTTGGCATTCGCCGCTATCGGGTTCTGCCCTGTCGTGAATCTCATAATATCTTTGTGGCACGAGATGGCGGGAATATGATTTGGAAGCATGCTGCATTCTACAGTAGAGTAGAGACGTGGCTACACATTGTGCTCGTAACCAACCCTGGCGGTATCTTCCAATTGTCAGGGCGCTGTGCAACATCCACGAGGTGAGTGGTTCTACGAGTGAACCCGACGTGGGTACAAAAGTTCAAGCAGCATTTCTCGCGTCGCTTCCCCCAAAATCGCAACCGTGTTCAGCGGAATCCGCCCCACCGATTCACGGCTATCTCATGAAGACCGCCAAGTTGGTGTTCGTTCAGGAGTTGGGAGTGGCGCACGTTGGCATTGCATTTGCAGTTTACTCAAAAATCGTGGATCTGTCATGTGCAACCAGACGGGAATACTAGTAAATGCTCGTCGTTATCAAACTCTCGATTGCTATTTCCTGTTTTCGATACGCAAATTATTAAAATGAGGTATATATACATTCAACCATTCTCACCTTTATCATTGCTATTTTGAAGAGTTGGTGTTCTGTCACGAGCACTGGATTTTTTTTATTCGTGGCGCTCGTGCCTTCACGGGTGCCTTCTTACGTTGAAGGGGGAAAGGCTCGTGCTATAGTATTAGCGATAACGAGTTGAACGAGACGGAATACGAGATCTCCTGTTGGAGCCTAAAGGCTGTCTGTATCTACGCTCGGCGGATGCACTCTAATCGCGCACAGCGTTCCTGTCATTCACCAATTTTCAACCAAAGGCTTCAGACTCCCCACTTTCCCAAGTCTGCTTGCTTTCGCAGACTTTTGAGAAATCGTCATGACCATTTCGTGGCGCGTCCAGCAGCAATACTTCATGGCCACGTCACCCGACTCGGAGCAGCTCATTCGATTGCCTCCGACCATTCTCCCATCGTCTCAGCCCACGTATCCGCCAACGCCACAGGCAGACCAGCCAACATTGACTCCACCAGCACCACGTCGCCCTGGAAATCCGAAGAAGAAAAACGCAGCGCAGACGAAGACTCGAGAGCCTCGTACTAACCTCTGGACACTCGAAGAACACCAACGCTTTCTGCTTGGCCTTGAACTCTTCCGCCACGGTCCCTGGAAGGAAGTCGCCAACGTGGTCGGCACGAAGACGACACGCCAGACCATGACCCACGCACAAAAATACCGACAGAAGATTGTGCGTCGCCAACGGCTCGCCGAGGCCATTGAGGGTATGACGCAGGCGGCAATCCCACCTCTGCCTCCCATTGAAACGCTGGCTCGATCACCCATAGAGCGCATGTCGCTCCCACCAAGTTATCCCTTCCACGGCGAAATGTCGAGCTCCTTCCATCACTATCGCGGTACCAGTGACGACCTTCACGACAACCGTACAGGCAGTCTTCCCCATGGGACCACCTTCGCGTATAGGATCGACCAGAGCGCGGCGTCTCCGCCGGAGCACCTGGACACTGCCGACGCTGGATCGACGTCGAATGACGGTTTCTTCTTCCGTATGCCGTAACAATTAATACCGTTTTTGTCATTCTTCAGTCTTCTCATAAATCCTTGGAGCGCTTGATCATTCGAGCGAGACTGTGATCATATCGCCAGGTAATGTGGCCATGATAGACGCCTGCACCAACGCCTCGGCCACCGCCGGGACGGCACACTCGCCGTGCGACGTGATGGCGATCAGCTCCGAGGCGCGTCGTGACCGTGACTCTTTCACTGATGGCAACTCCAAGTCGTTCCGGAAATCTCTTGCCAGTCGTGTCATCATCACACCCCGAGCGCATGAGTGACGCTTGCGTCGTCGTCGCACGCGGAACATGCGGAAGAGCGACTGGATCAGGATGGCCGAGCGATGGCGACGCACATATCCACGCACAGCGAGCTCGTCGACCTTGTCTTGAACAGTCAAACTCTCGAGCGGCACGATGCGGGACGTCAGCACGACGATCAGATCTGTAAAACGAATCATCGACGGCGGACACGTAAAATCAGCGCCCATGTGGTCGTCGTGGATGATGCGCAGCCGCAATATTAGTTCACACACGCGCGCGTCGATGTCTTGAAATATTTTCTTGCGGTCCCAGTGAACTTGTTGCTCCACACGTGCACGGATCGCAGGCGTCACAGTATCGAGATCCATTCGCGCGATCGTGCGTGTGACCATGTCTTGAGCCGTGCCCATGCCCAGCGGCTCTTGCAGCCGCGAGAGAAAGCTCAGTAAATGGCGGCGATGCAAGTAACCAAAAGCCTCCGGATCGAACTCACTCCAAACGGCCTGGAAATGACGCAGGTCATCCGATTGAAAGCCCAGCAGTTGCAACGACTCTTCCTGGTTCTTGCCTACCGCCGATATTGACACGTACGTGTCGACCATGGTTGCGACGTACAAGTTCTGGAGTACGAGCGTGATGAGCACGTAAAACGTGTGGTAAAACACGGTGCTGAGTAGCGGCGAGCCACAATCGCTATTGTACTTGGCCCACGTCAGCGAGCCCGAAGAGACACAGTTTGGAAGCGTCACGCTGCTGGCATGGTACGTGTCGTACCAGTCTTCGCCGGCCGTGAATTTGACGAATGTCGTGAACGCGGTCGGAAACGTCACGTAGTTGAGGTTGGCGTCCAGTCCATATCCCCATCGCGTCAGCGAAAAGAGTTGCATACCAAATGTCGCGAACACAAACACGCCATAGCCGAGCAGCAGCGACACATTGAGCGTCATGCGCACACCCGCGAGCAGCGTCTTAAAGAGCGTGCGGATCGAGTAGAACCGCTCCAGCACGAGCGAAATGTGCTTGAAATCAAATGCGCGCGTCATCCCCAGCACAAGCAGCACGGGCGAGTCGGTCAGCGACGGTCCTACAAGCATGATAAATGCCGTCACGCTATTTGTGGTACGCCACGTGAACCCCTTCATGAGGAAATCCTTCCAACCCATCGACACGACGCACATCGTGGCGTCGATAGCGTAAATCATCGAGAAGACGTAGTGAAGCCACCAGACGCCGCGCTCTTCGTTGGTCGACACCACGCCGTTCAAGTCGTCGTTCAATTCGTCCAAGAACTCGCGCCCCACGGGCGAGCGGTACCACGCGAGTAGGATCACGTGGACCATTACGACACAGCTTGTGAACATGCGGAACGCACGAGTCTGCACAAAGATCTGTGCCTGCAAGAGCCACTTGTTTTGCGGGAGCGGGTACTTGGGCTTGAGCTGAATGACTGCGAGGCGGTTGCGCATCCAGATGAGCTGCAGGTTATTCAGCAGCAGAGTCCCACTGTAGCACCGAAAGTTGTTGATGATGATGCCCGAAAAGACCTTGAGGATATAGAACCGTGTAATGAAGATCACGACCACGAAAAATACTGCAAAATACGCCGACGCGTTCTGGACGGGCTGGTGTTCGCCACCGACGATATCCATCGCGAGGTTGAGCACGGGCAGCCATCCTTTCTTGGTCACTAGCACGAAGACCGAGCCCATGGCACCACTGATATTGTCAAAGTGCATGCCGGCAAGGTTCCCCCATACGCGCGGTGTCAAGATGCCGGTCTTGGTGTTCCAGAAGAAGCCCTCGCACTCTGTATGCGAGGCCACGTCGGGGTCATTGCACAGCGAGAATTTCCCCGCAAAGAATTGCATGCCAAGCGTCGCAAACGAGTAGAAGAGGAACAGCGTAATGACGACGCAGTAAAAGATCTGTCGCAGCGAATGCTTGAGTGCATCAATAATGACCCGGAACATCTTGACGCGGTAAAATACACGCACGGGCCCAAACGCGCGCCCGAGACGAAACAGTGTGACCATTGTCGAGCGAGGCAGCAGTAAAAGCAGCGAGCAGCCCATGAGCACGACCATGTTAAGCTGATTCATGGGTGTCGACAGGTAGCTGTTTGGCGTGAGCAGAAACCCGCGCGAAACGACCTTGATCGTAAACTCGAAGAGCATCACGAACGCGAAGAGCACATCGGTCAGCCTGTTGAACTCTTGAATCAGGTTCCCGTACACCGGACTCTGCAAAGGGAGCAGCACTGTCCGGATCACAATGCACGTGAAAATGAACTTGTCAGTCTCCTTTTCGAGTCGCTTGCAACGCAGTCGGAACCGGGAATGCGGTGGGAAGAGAAACAAAGAGACATCCGCCGTGATCCACTCGCCACTGAAAAACCGGCGAATCCGCCCACGAAGACCGGGGCCAAAATCTTCAGTCGCGCCACTCGGTGCTGCCGCAAAGCGTCTTGGTGAACTGGCATCCAGACGAGTATACTTGACGCCGTGGACACGTGAAGAAGATGAAGACCCTCCGCCACCACTGCCTCCAGAACTCGTTCCCTTTTGACTGTATCCCTTGATCTTCAAGAAGTCGGACGTCGGCAAAATCTTGAGCAATCGAAATGTCATTTCCTCGGTCGTCGACATCCCAATCTTGGCGCGTTTCTCGGCACTGCCCGATAGTGTCGCGTACATGATGTCGTTCTTGTACAAGTCGCTAAAGTCTTGAAGAAACGAGTACTCGTCAAAGTGGTGCACGCGCTGCATGGTGAGCATGCGGTCTTGGAATAAGTTGCTCAGCGTGCGCTTCTTTTCGTCTTCTTTCATGGCGAAGTTGCGAAGCAGCACGACCAGCATGAAATTCAAGATGATGTAGCTGCACAGCATAAAATAGGCCATGTAGTACAGCAACGCGACGCCAAACGAACTGACGCTGAGTGACGCGTAAAACACTTTCCACGTGTCGCCACCGCACGAGATCTTAAACAGCGTCAGCATACTGTCGCCAAACGTGTTGAAATGTGATCGCATCGACAACGGGAACTTGCCGCCAAAGAGATTCATGCCGATGATTGCAAACAGCGAGTTCATCATGAGGTGGAACGCCGTGAGACTGAGGAACGCCGGTACGCTGGCGATCACGGCGTCTAGCACGTGGAGAAGTTCGTTCTTTTTGCGGATAACGCGAAATGGGCGCACGAGTCGAAAGAGTCGCAGTACGAAAATTGCGCGTGTATACGCGTCGCTATACAGCACGAGCGACGTCGCGAGACAGAAGAACTCGAAGAATGCGCACGTGAGAATCACAAAGTCGAGTCGGTTCCACGGGTTCTTGAGGTAGTTGACGAGCCCACCAGCGCTCGCACAGACCACCAAAAACTCGGCTGTGTATACGACAATCAACGCGTTCTCGGCCGTGTACAGCTTCCTCGCATAGTCTTCATCCATTCCGTGGTACTCCATCGCAAACAGCAAGCTATTGAGGAATACGACGGCATTCATGAAATGCTCAAACACGGCCGAGTCGCAAATTGCATTCAGTCTTGCCATGACGTCACCAGCCGGATCAATCAAGTAAAATACTTGATCCCGGTGGAGCCGAATACGGGAGAGAAAGGTGTGCTCGTGTTCGTTGGTCGCAAAAAGCATCGAGTGAAGCACGCGGTCACGCATGCCGATGCGGTACGCATGCCACTTCTCCAAAACCACGGCCACGATATCGGGTACATTCTTGGTCGCTGATGGGAACTGGAGCCGGTGTTTCTTCTCGTAATTCTCCCATTGCAACTTGCGTGCTTCCTTGTCGGTGTCGCTGTGGATCGTCACGTCGAGGTAGCTGCCACGCACAATGCCCACGAAAAGCGAAAGAATCATGTACGACACAAACACCATGAAGCCGACAAAGTAGACGATCGCGAAGAAAGACGACGCCTGCATCGCACCATCAATCGCCGACCCGAATCCCGAACGAAGCGACACGAGAAAAAGTGTGAGAAAAGATGCCTCGAACGAGTGGAACCCTGTGTAACCGCTGTTGGGCGCGGTCATCGCGACGCATTCGTGAGGAGGCTTGCAGCTTGAGGCGTCGTGGGGCGAGCAAAACCGAGTGGGCAGTGCGGCTGCGTATTCCTTCGTATTGGACGGCTGGAAGATCGCACTCGTTGACGGCGCCACGACACTCACGGCACAACGATGCTCGAGCGAGTCGTTGAACAGGTACATGCCGAGGATCGCAAACAGAAAGAGATAGTACCCGTAGCAAAGCACGGCGTTCGCAGCCATGGGCAATGATTGCACAAATGTCTCGACGATCCCTTGAAATCCTGTCCAGTGCTTGAAGAGCCGTACACCACGAAAGAGCCGCAGCGAGAGCAAATTGAAACCGGCCAACGACACGCTCGGGAAAGTCGCGAGCCAGCTGAGCAGGACGATGACGAGATCAAAGACGTCCCACTTGCGGCGCAATAATGGTCGCAGGCCTTCCAGCCCCATGATCTTGGCGACCTGCTCGACCGTGAGCAGCAGCAGCAGCGCGACTTCCAGTGGTGACAAGTTTTCGGTCAGTTTTGGCTTCGTCGCGATCAGTAACTGGTCGGTGGCGTCGAGAATGAACGGTCGGAGAGCGATCTCGACCATGTTGATGGCCACAACGACGACAACGACGACGTCAAACGACGGGTGCGAGACCAACTGGAAGCACCGTGTCGACCAACCGCACGGGAGTGCGATGTCGGCAGCATCATTGTACAGATCGATGGTGCCCGACAGGTTTGCTTCGGCCAAGAAGAAGGCCAGCGCGACGCGGCAGGTTTCCGCGTCGTCGAACTCGACGTCAAAGGTGAACAGCGACGCCGCGCCTTGAGCTGGTGCAAGCGGTCGTCGTTGGCTACCGTTGTTGTTTTCTGGTCCGGGTGTCTCATTGTCGTCGTCTTCTGAGTACGGCGGTGCGGACGAGAGCAGAGAGAGACAGCACTCGTCGCTGTAGGGCAAAGTCGTCGCCGGGTCGTCAATGTACTTGATCGTGCGGATGAGATTCGTGGTCTGGCGGCCGTCGCGCACGGCGCACACGTCACTGAGGCGGATGCGAGCGTGGCGCTGCTGGCCGTGACGAACACGGTTCGAGTTGGTCCACACGAGCGAGACCTTGTCCCGCCGAAGCTCGAGAAAACCACGCACCGGCTCACCGCGCTCACCGTGGAAACGTACGCGCACGGCGCCGTCGCGTAGGCGATCGCGAAACAAGTCGAGCCGCATCTCGTCGTCGTTGGCACGGTGCATTCGAAGAGAGAGAGAGACAGAAGAACAAGCGATCTCCCCTACACTGCCATTCGCGTTCCGACGCAATTGCTCGACTTGTATGCACTTAATCCAGCAACCGATTGCGAGCGAGAGGGGCTGCGAGAGATGGCGGATGCGATCAGCGAATCGAGGAACGCGCAGCAGCGGCCGCTGAGGCGTGGAGATGCACGAGCGAGGGCGAGTTTCCCTCTGTCCATTTTCGCTCGTTTCCGTCGCCTTCTGGATTTAGCCCAGGTCAGTTTCGGAAATGGTAACTTGATTTCAACCAATCAAAACCTCCCAAACAATATTTTCTGCCAATGATAACTTTCTATTTAAATTTGGTTTCCCTTTGCGTGCGCGAAAAATAAGCTTTGAAGCTTCCAAGCGCCATGGGAAGATGATGGTGAGTGTGGCACGCAACGTACTGTATCTCGTGCGGGCGCTCCATGAGACGATTCGTGCGTGATTGGATGACTTGACAGGAACCCGCGCTGATCGCTCTATCGAACGCGGTGCTGCTCGAGCCCCATGGCGTCCAATCGACGACGCAAGGGCTTTCCCAGCGGGGCCTCCGTTCCGGCGTCTTTGACGTCACGCAGCCAGTCGCTGCCGCAACTGCAAGCGACTTCCTCCCACCACGCGAGCGCCGTATCATCATCATCGTCGACTGAGTATGCCAGCGGTGGCACCAGCACCGTGGCAACGACGGCGACAAAATGCCGTGGCGATTTCTGCCGCGTCGCGCCATCGTCACTGCGTGGTTTGTACGGCACTCGGCCTGGACAAGACATGACCGAAGACCCCGAAGGGCATGAGAGCGACGACAGCGCGGATGAAGCCGTGCAAAGTCGTGGCGTCTCCAGAGACCGAGATGTCGCGCTGCCGGACGACGGACGTCGCTTCAAGATCGGCAACAACAACGTGCTGTTGGCGAAAGCCGAGATGGCGTTCATTGTAGCGGCGGCGAGCAGCGGCGTGAAAGGAACAGGCGCGGCGGATGACCGAATGCTCCAGTGGCAGGAGGCCGACAATGTCCATCGCATGGAGCTCGGCCGCTCCAACCCGAGTGCGTTTTACAAGCAGGTCTCGGTGTGTCACAACTGCCACAGCATCTACAGCGATCTCACGCGGTTCCGAGACCGCGGGTTTCGATGGGACGGCAACGCCACGCAGCAAAAGAGTGCGTGGACGGCGGCAGCGCAAGACGATGGGACCAAGAAGAAGAAAATAGCAGGCGAACGATCGCGAGTGGCTCGTAAGGACGTGCTGTTGGCGTTGCCGGAAGACGATGCGGCACTTCACTATGACAAACTCTTTCTCGAGGAGCTCGCCAAGCAAGAAGAAGTTGTTGAGAATCCAGGGCAGAGGCGGCAGCAAATGGATTCGCGTGCTCGCTCCGAGAAGGAAGTCGAGACTGGGACACGACAGACCTCAGCGGATACATTGCCAGTACTCTCTTCCTCCGGCTCCAATGTGGTCAAGAAGAAGAAGTCGACCAACATGCCACTGCAGTTGTTTGAGCGTGACGATCTGCTCAGCAATCAACAGCAGATCAGCATAAAAGCGGGCACACACAATCCAGAAGACAATGCGATCGCACGGCTAGAGAGTGTCATCCAACAACTGCGTCAAGAACTCGCCAACGAGCAGGCCACAGTGAAACGAGTCGATGCTCAACGACAGCTCTTGGAGCACAAAGTCGCTAAGCACCACCGCGACATGCAAGACAAGGAAGACTCGTTTCGAAAGCAGTTGCTGCAGGCTGAGCTCGAGAAGGCGATGCAGCCAGTGAGTGGATCGCCACCTCCACCGAACTCGTCCAGTGACGTCGGCGAGCTTATTGAAACTATTGACACACTCAATCGCCAGCTATACGAAGCCAATGACGCGAGCGAGAGCATGCGACGCGATCTACTTCAGAGTCACCAGGAGGAGCTCAAGCGCGTACATGAGAAATACCAACTCGAGATGGAGGGCCGTCGCTTGAGTGAGTACGCGGCAAAGGAGCAGACCGAAGCTGCACATGCGCAGATGAACCAATGGCAGCACGAAGCGCAAGTGGCCATAGCCCAAGCCAAGAGTGCTCGCGCCGCACTGGACGAGCTAAACAAGACGCGCGTGCCGCAGCTCGAAGAGAAGAATCAACGATTGGAGCAGCAGCTCGCCGAACAACTGAAGGCCAAATCGACCAATGCAACGACATCGTTGGCGTCATCAGCGAAAACCAGTACTTCCGTGCAAGACATTGCCGCTGTGGAGAAGCATCTCACGAACAAGATCGACTACCTCAAGGCTCAGTTGGCGTCCGAGATCAAGTGTAAAGAAGAACTGGGTTCACATCTCGCGGGTATCACGGCATCAATGGAGGTGCTCAAGAAAGACAAACGTCAGGCACTCGCCGACCAGGAAGAGGCTCACAAGCGTCATCTCGAACGACTCGCGGCCAACGTGGCCCACGAAAAAGATGTGCTGACCACGCAGCTCGCGAGTCTGCAGGGCAAAATCACGACGTTACAGGCGAATGTGACGGATCTGGTCCAAGAACTCACGATGTGGAAATCCAGAGAGGCCAACACCAAGCTTGCAGTAGAGAAGATGGCCGAGGAGAATGTGCGTCTGACAAGACAAATTGTAGACTTGGAAGGTCAGCTTGAGGCGTTGCAGGACGAGCGAATGCGAGACGGCAGTATGGGGGTGAAGAATGCCAACGACGAGACACAACGCATGCAGATGGAGGCGTTGCTGCGACGCCTCGACAACGAGCGCCAGTATCTCAAAAACCAAGTGGACAATGAAGCCGAGATGAAGATCCAGAGCCAACGCAAAGTCCAAGCACTGGAAGAGGAGCTACGAGAAATGAAGGTGACCGCCGACGAGCTGACGAAAATGGCAGACCACAAGATCCGCACACTACAGACCGAAAAGAGCCAAATGGAGCGTCAGTTGCGTGATGATAAGTCCACGCTGGAGGATAGTAAGCTCCTGCTGACGCGGCAGCTCAAGGATTCGCAAATGAAGTGTCTCCAGACGCGAGAGCAATTGCTTCTCGACAAGGACGAGCTGGAGAAGGCACGCATTGAGTCAAGTGACGCACGCTCGCAACTCATTGCAGCCCGGGAAGAACTCTTGAAGGAGAAAGAGTACGGGAAAACGGCAAACGAGCGAATGTCCAAGGCACTCACGACCATCAAAGCATCTCTCAAGGCTATGGAGGACGAGAAGAATTTGAGGATCAGCCGTCTCGACGAAGAGAACAAGGCCTACCTGCAGAAACTGGCGAAAACGCAGGGTGAGCTGCTCGTGCTTGAGACAAAGTGGAGTGAAGACAAGCAAGCCACTCGCCGTCAACACGCGCTGGCTCGCTTTGTGTCGGTTGTCAGTACGAAGCTTGAGAATAGGTTTATAGTCGCCAAGGCGAATGCCTTCTGGCGGCTATACTCATTCTTCACAATGACCATGTTGAAGGATACGATGATGGCAAGCTTCAACGAGGAAATGACTGAGCGAGAGAGTGAGATGCGTCAAGGTTTCATGGACAAGTACGACGAGCTCACGCGATCACTGCACGCTGAACGCGCTGAGGCGTTGGCACAAGCCGATGCGATCCGCGTGCGAGAGAAAGAAGAACTACAGCTGTACCACGAGCAAGAGCGATCCCAGCTGGAAGAAGATTTGCAGCATATCCAGACGCGCCGAATGCAGGAGCTGGAAGATCATTATGAAGAGACACTTAGGGCTGTCGACAAGCAGTCGGCGGCAGCGTTGAGCGCGCTTCAAGCACGATGCGACGAGCTCGAGCAGGAACGAAACGAAGCGCGCACGGCCGTCACAGAGATGCGGACGAGATGGGAAGAAGTCGGTGCGACTGTGGAGGCTAAGCAACAAATTGCACTGGCTGAACTGGTCACTCAACAACGCTTATGGGAGGAAGAGAAAAAGTCCATTGTTGACCGGCATGCGCAAGATCTCTTCGACATAGAAAACGAAACAAAGCGCAGACGTCGTGAACAGGATGAAGTTCACGAAACGGCCACCAGACACGCCCTACAAGAGGCCAACGAACGCCACACGAAGGAAATGGATCGTATCTGCGCGGAACTCGAGCGTCAGCATGCAGAGACCGCCGAGCGCATGCACAGCGAGTATTCCCAAGAACTTCAAGCGCTCCAGGACTCGCACGGGAGAGTACTCGAGCAAGAGAAACAGCAGGCCATGGAGAGACTTTACAGCGAACTTGAGCAGGAGCGTGCCAAGCACGAGGTGGCATTAAAGAGTGCGCTTGCACGGGTGGAACTGAAGACACAAGGACACCTCGAGTCGCTCCAGAAGGATATGAACGACCGGAAGGCCAATGCACTTCTTCAATGTACCGCCAAGTGGCAACAGGCTATGGATGATCTCCAGGCGAGGCTAGAGATCGAGAAAAAGGTGGCGTACGAGAGCGGCCTGCAAGATCGCGAAAATGAGTGGCAGCAAGCTGCGCTCCAAATCAAGCACAAGCAAAAAGAAGAACTGGAGAATGTCCAGAATGAGGCCGTGCGAGCGATTCAGGCAGCCGAGGAACGCCACCGTATGCTGTTGCAGTCACAAGTCGCACTGATGCGGAAAGAGTTGGATGAGAAGCAGCGGTTGGAGATTGAGGTTTTGCGAGAAGATATCATCACGGGCGAGACAGCTCGAAGCCACCGCGAGCGCGAGACGGCGTTAAAGGACCAGGAAGCCGCATTGCGTTCGCAATTCCACGACGAGGTGGAGCTCCTTCGTGAACAACTCACCGCCGACCACAGCGCAGACATGAAGGGTTTGGAGGAGAAGTGGATCCGGGAAAGGGAAGAACTGGAGGAGTGGCATGAGCAAGAGCGTTTGGCAGGAATGAAGCAGGTGGAGGGTGTTTGGGCGACCAAGACCGAGCAGCTTCGCGCGGAGAAAGCTTCTGAGTTGTCTTCCAAGTTGGCGGAACAAGAACAAATGCTGCTCAAGCAACTCGAGGAGGCCCGTCGAGAATTGAACGAGGCGTTTCGTGGTGAGCTGGACGCCAAGCTGAAAGCACAAGAGGAGCGACTGCTCAATGACCAAGAAGACGCGATCAACCAAGTCCAAGAGGACTCAGAGCGCCTCATCGAACAGGTCGAAGTCGCCATGGGCGAACTGAAGAAGCAAAAAGAAGCACTCGAGACAGAGCTGTCACGGCTACGAACTGCACTGGAACAAGCCGAAGATGCGCATTTCGACATGGAAGAAATTCTCAAAAAGCAGCAAAAGTCCATGGCGTTCCAGTTGATGGTGGCCATCATGCACGCCAAGAAAGCACTCGCAACCGGAACGCAACTCCACATTACCCAGATGATGGAGCTCCAGTCCAAGCACGATCGCCTCGACGCGATGCTCGAGCGAGACAAGCGGCAGTGGGAACGCGACACGACTCAGGTGCGCGAGACATGGTCCCAGGTCCAATCGCGTCACAGCGAGATGCTCCAGACATTGACAAACTACAAGCGCGACGAGCTCGTCGCGCATCGCAGCGCAAGTGCCGTGCTATCGAATGAAGTGTGTATCGTGATGAAGCAAATGGACGAAGTCACTGAGATGAAAGTGACGCTCGAAAAGGAAATTGAGCAGCTCCAGACCGAAGCCCACGGCGTCGAAGCGAGCCTGCGCCAACTCATCTCCTCGTCCTCGTCGGGCCTGTCCGTCTCAGGTGGTGGCGACGGCAGCCTCAACATGGCGGTCGTGGCCAAGAAGCGTCGTCTCAACGAAGAATTCGAGGCGCTGCTCGAGCACGTCGAGCGCAAAAAGAGCGAAGTCCGAAACATCGACAAAACGCTTGCGTCGCTGCGCCAACGGCGAGAAGAAAAGGAAAGTGAGCTCAAGGCCATGGAGCGCAAGCTCGTCGAGATCCTCATTGGCCAGCAAAAGCAACTGCTGGTGTTGCTGAATGCCACGCGCGAGATTGTACTGCCAATCGCGATGGCGGGCGTCACTGCGAGTTGATGGCAAGAGGCTCTGTTGTCCTGTCTATGTGGATTGATGGGGGTGTACCGAGCAATCTACGACGAGTCGCTGCTGCCATTCTCCGCCGCCTTCTCTTCTTCCCATCGCTTACGCGCCTCCGTCTCCACGATAATCCGCACCTACAGATCCATTGCGCATGAGCATGCTGCGAGCGGAGAGAGAGAGAGTGAACGAGAGAGAGAGCGATAGCCACCCAGCCCGCATACGTACCCGCCGCTCTTCGATGTACTTGGACTGCAAGTAGAAGCCGAAGTAGGCGCCACCAAGACCGCCGGCCAGCGCAAAGAGCGCGCGGCCCACGGAGCTGCCGCCGCCGACGTTGACGCCGCCGCGCGGCGGGGGCGTGTAGCCGCTCGTACTTGGTGGTGGTGTCGTCATGATCGATTGGAGCTTTTTGGTGATGGCCAAGGACGTCAGCCATTAATCTGTCGCAGACAGTAAACCATGAACTGGTAAATTACGAAACTGACATCTGAGTCTGAGACGGAGATCTTTGGAAGTGAAAGGTCACCAACGCCAAATTCTGGCGCATGCGACGCCTGGTGGCGACGGGTCACTGCTGGTTATGGCCGTCCATTAGCGACTCTACAGAACCATACGGCGTGCTGTATCTAGTCGCCAAATGGACGGCTATAAGGAGCAGCGAGCCGTCGGAGATCCGACGGTGCTCGTCCGATAATAACTCGGCATTATGATCAAGGAGAGGATTGTTGGACGCCTCCAGACTCGGCGGGACAGCAAAGGATGTCTCACTCTCTGTTTTGCGGCGCAAGAACCACAGTCTTCGTTCCGCTCCATCTTCCTGATTCACCATGGTCTGGTCTCCGCTTCGCTCGCTGCTCGTTGGTGCCGGTCTACTCGGCGTCGCCACAGCCGCCGACCCGTGGGGGTACCAGGAAAACAACGCCGTGCAGCTCGGACCATCACGCTGGAGTGAGATCAACCCGGCATGTGGTGGCAGCCACCAGTCGCCTGTGAACCTCGTCTACAACGGCGACGATATTGTAAACCTCTGGAACACGACCCAAATCGCGCCGCTCAAGTTCATGGGCGATTGCAAGCACTTCAACCTGAAGACGCTCGAGGACTTGTACAAGTGGGAGTTTAACGGCGACAACGGTGAGTCATTCACGGACCACTTTATTGATAAGGAGATCGGAGATGCTGAAGCGTTTGGATGTGGTGTGAAGCCTGCAAGGTGGCGCTCACGCTCGAGGGTGGCAAGACATACACGCTCGCGCAGTTCCACGTGCACACCAAGTCGGAGCACACGATCTACGACCACCATTACAGTGGCGAGATCCACTTTGTCCACAAGGAGGACGGCGGCAGTGGTCTGCTGGTCACGGGTCTGCTGCTCAGCGCCAAACCGGGTGTTGAAGAGAACGCGTGGATCGAGAACGTGTGGCGCACGATGGACCAGGGCAGGGAGGATGGACCAGTGCCCGTTGACCTTTCGTGAGTTTTGGAGCTTCGTCGCGAGGACGCGACATCCCTCCTTCTAACGCTCAGGTATTATTTGTCTAGGGTCAACTACGTGGACTTGCTCACCGCCGTCGTGGCCAAGAGCCACTTGTTCAACTACCAGGGAAGCCTCACGACGCCACCGTGCAGCGAGATCGTCAACTGGTGGGTCATCAACAACCCTCTCCACATTACGATGGCCGAGTATGAACGCCTCGCGGAAAAGTACATGGAGCGCCCTGCGACCAACCGCGGTCGTGACAACCGCCCGACGCAGCCGCTCAACGGCCGCAAGGTCCTGTACTACTGAGCTCGTCCAGCCCCTCGTACACGTGAGCGGTCCTCAGTCATCCAAGGACTCTTGCGTGGCTCGGTGTTCCAGTTTCGACGCGTCTTTCGCGGCAGTTGACAGAGAGAGAGAGAGAGAGACCGCGTAAATCCATACCTCACATGCAATGAAGAATGCGAATCACGTCCATCTGTGCTCATTGTATCCATCGCTTCGGTCAGGAATGAAGGTCGTACGACCCTTGAAGATCTCATATTCTGATGACGTCAACTCTAAGCGACCTTCATTCCTGTCCAACGTTTGGTCTCATCATTGATGATTCATCAATGAAGAGACCCAATGGTGAGACCAACCATTTTGGACAGGAATGAAGGTCACTCTGAGTCGCCACTTGAACTTGAGGGCGTGCCACACCCCTCGCTCGAAAGCACTTCCAAATCAGCAGTGAAGACGTGAAGACCCAACTCGATCCAGCGATGGCAGCAGCACGCATAGCGACCAAGACTCTCGGCAGCGGCCGCGCGATCCCCGTGCTCGGGCTCGGCGTGTACCAGAGCGAGCCGGGCGCCGAGACCTACAACGCCGTGCTCAGCGCACTCCAAATGGGCTACCGCCACATCGACACGGCCCAGTTTTACCGCAACGAAGCCGACGTCGGCAAAGCCATCCGCGATTCGGGCATCCCCCGTGAAGAAATCTTTGTGACCAGCAAGCACTTTGCCCAGAAGTGGAGTTATGATGACGCACTCGCGATTGTCAAGGAGAGCGTCAACAAGGTCGGCGGTGGGTACATTGACTTGTACTTGCTCCACGCGCCGGGTCAGCCCGAGGGCCGCGCCGATGCGTGGCGCGCGCTTGAGGACGCGCAATCGCAGGGACTGCTTCGCGACATTGGCGTGTCCAACTATGGCGAGGCTCACTTGGAGGCGTTGTCCGAGACCTGGCGCGTCAAGCCGGCGGTGAACCAGATCGAGTTGCACCCGTGGTTGACCCGTGAGGAGCTGTGTAAGTACTGCGCGGAACAGGGCATCCACCTGGAGGCATACTCGCCGCTCGCGCGCGCGCAAAAGATGGATAACGCGACGCTGAACGAGATTGCGCAGCAAACCAAGGCCACACCGGCGCAGGTGTTGATCGCATGGAGTCTTGCCAAGGATTTTATCACGATCCCCAAGTCGGTCAAGCCGCAGCGTCTGCAGGAGAACCTCGACGCCTACAATGTCAAGCTGAGTGAGGCACAGGTCGCGGCTCTCGACGCACTGGACGAGTACTTTGTCACGGGCTGGGACCCGATCAAGCAGCACCCTGTGCGCAGCAGTCTGTGATAAAACTCTTTCCAGTTGCGCCATTCGGAAAGTGTTCATGGCTGAGCTTGAATCTCGAGTCCGTTAGCTCTAGAATAACCCTCTGTGCGAAGGATCAATGTTGCGGGCTGATGCCAACTCTTTCGCCTTGGCCCAGCTTTGTCCGTTGATTGGACAAGACCGAGAGGAGAATGGATCAGATTGGACGAAAGAGAGCCAATCGCCACAGCTGAGGATCTCTCGTCCAACTGCCCCAAGTCTCCTCTTGCGGAGACTTTCATTTCTTTCATCGAGATCCACTTTTTAACTTCCCACGTCCTGCGCAAGTGCAAGCGACTTCTCCCTCCCAAACCATGGCAGCCCCGATTGCGACCAAGACGCTTCCGAGCGGCCACAAGATCCCTGTCGTCGGCCTCGGCGTGTACCAGAGCGAACCGGGCGCTGAGACTTACAACGCCGTGCTCAGCGCGCTCAAGCTCGGGTACCGCCACGTTGACACGGCCCAGTTTTATCGCAACGAAGCCGACGTCGGCAAGGCGATCGCCGACGCTGGGCTGAAGCGCGAAGAGATCTTTGTGACCAGCAAGTACTTCACGGGCGGCAGCTGGAGCTACGATGCCGTGCTGGCCGCGGTCAAGGAGAGCGTTGAGCGCATCGGCGGTGGGTACATTGACTTGTATTTGCTCCACGCACCGGGAAGCCCCGAGGGCCGCGCCGACGCATGGCGCGCGCTTGAAGACGCGCAGTCGCAGGGACTGCTTCGTGACATTGGCGTCTCCAACTACAACGAAGCCCACTTGAAAAAGCTGGCGCAGACCTGGCGTGTTAAGCCAGCCGTGAACCAGATCGAGCTCCACCCGTGGCTCACGCGTGAGGAACTTGTCAAGTACCACCACGCTGAGGGCATTCTGCTGGAGGCCTACTCACCGCTCGCCAAGGCGTTCAAGCTCAAAGACCCGGTCGTGACAGCGATCGCCGAGGAGATCAATGCGGCGCCAGCGCAGGTGCTCATCGCGTGGAGCCTCGCCAAGGACTTCATCACGCTGCCCAAGTCGGTGAACCCGGCGCGTCAGGAGTCCAACCTGGACGCGTACAAGATCACGCTTTCGCCCGAGCAGATCGCCAAGCTGGACGCGCTCGACGAATACCTAGTCACTGGCTGGGACCCGATCAAGGATCACGCGGTTTAAGCCAATCTGGGCGAGACCGTTCGGCAGGCATTGGGTGCGATGACCCACAAGGGACTGCAAGGTTTGACTACCAGACAATAATTGTTGCCTACAATTATTGGCTACCTGGGTTGTCGTAATATATTACGTTGTCATCTCAGAATGTTGGTCGCACTGTCGGGGCGGGGTTTCCGTTGTGTTCACTTCAACCAAGGGGAGAGAAAGCAGCACCATGGACGATCGCTTGGCGCACGTTCGCGCGCTCGTGGCGGAGCGGTACGGCCTCGTAGGCGAATATGCTCGTGTAGAGGAGACAGCGGCGGATGCGAGCTCTCTTACGGTGTCTCTGTGGCTCTCGTAGGTGGCGAGAGGCGCGAGAACGACGCCAACGGAACGATCTTAAAGCGCGTCGTGTGGAAGCGCTCGAGCGTTTTCTCTACGGCGAGTTGCTGGCCAGCAGTGCTGCAAACGGCGTTAAAATCGCAGCGTTGGAGAAGGAGATTGTGGACGAGGCAGCGGAGGAGGAGGCGTGTAGGCTGAAGTTGGCGGCGCATGAGAAAGCACGAGATCGGCTGCAAAAGCGATGCTGGGCTAGTCAGCGCCAGGTCGATTATTTGAAGGAGGCGTACGTGCTACAGGGCGCTTGTAGAGGGATTTGCAAGACCACACCTCGAGTCACAGGAATGCTTGCTGTGTACGGTAGACTGAAGGACCAACAGGCCGACTCAATTGCAACGTGGGCAGAGATGATGAGCGACAGAGAATTGCTGCGGGAAGACGACGCTGGTCGAGAAGAGATAGAACGCGAGGCACGGCGTGAGAACGAACTCGTCACACACAAACTTCAACAGCAGTTGTTGGAGCTAGGAAAGGCAATCGAGACGAAGAAGGTTGGATCAATTGGTACCTCCAATTACTCTTTTATGGATGGCTAACGCTGTCTCATGAGATGCTGAAGATGGAGTCAGAGAAGGCGAAGTACTCCGTGGAAAGTCTCAAGTACCGCAAGCGCAAGCTGGAAGGGGAGTTGGAAGACGCCCATGCGGACAACAAGTCTCTGAAGACGAAGATTGCCCAGCTGCGAGGCCCAAAGCACGCTGCCATCGTGGAAGAAGGCATTGACGCGATCTTGCGGGAGCTAGACGAAATGGGTGCCCCTTGATTGATTTGGCCACGGTAGTCGACTGGAATTAGACGGACGGATCTTTTTCGTGGTGCATGTCTGATAACGTTTTTGCGCTCGCATCCCGACGTTTATTTGCGGATGGAAATCCGAGTTAAAAATGCTCCGGCAAGTTGATACACACACCAGGAAGGGTCAGCCGTGGCGCTAATATGAAGAAAAATGCCTCTCTACCCGTCCGACATGGAAAGGCAAGTGCTCGCCCGACGATTGTTGGCGCCACAGCTGAGTCCAAAGGGATCATCGCACCGCGCAAGTTGCAATGCTATTCCGTTGCTTGCATTGGTACAAGCTACTCCGTTGGACTTAAGAGGGAGGATGTAGCTCATACTTTCCAATCGGTTGCCAACCAGATATGCCACATCTCGAGTTTGGAGACAAGATCGTTCTGCCGGCGGTAGGTGCTTTCTTTGCGCCGTTTCTTGTTGCGGTAGCTCAACGGTGCTTTCTCTTCCGGCATCCTTAGAAAGTACTCCTCGAGCTGGAGTGTTTTAAGGTCGCTTCTCCGATGCTATTTCACGTGCGTGTTCATGCACACAACTCGACCATCGCGATTGTTGGGGTATTGATACCAAAACTTAATCGTACAGATTCGCGCATTTGGTGCAAAAGACCAAGACTCCATACCTGACTTCACACAGTACTGCTCCGTGCAAGAATTCAGCGCTCCTGATGGTCAGGTATTCATTCCATACTGGATGATGGAGAACTTGCAGCTCAATGAAGGAAGTGAGGTCGTCCTTACGAACGTTACGAACATCCCGCGGGGTATTTACTGTCGACTACAGCCAGCAGACGCTTCTTTTCTCGATATCGCTGCCGAAATCGGCCCAAAGCTTCTCATGGAGTCGGCGCTGCGGCGATATTCGGTCATGAGCGTGAACGAAACGATCGTGATCGACCACGGCGACAAACGATTCCACGTCAAAGTGCTTGAGCTCAAACCGAGTAATGTCGTGAGTCTACTGGGAGATGTCGACTTGGAAATGGACTTCGCTGCTCCCTCGCGAGCAGATCCAAAGCGGCCCAAGTCTGCCGCAGAAAAGGGAGCAGCAGAGGAACTGCGACTTGATGGGAAGCCACTAAACGACCATCACCAACAGGATCTTGGATCCCTCCCCCATCTCTCCACAACTGTCGAAACGGTATTGGTGCCGGTGAGCGTAGGACACGGGAGACGTCTCAGAGATGGTGTATGTGTTGCAGTATCGGAACCAGTTTCCCGAGCGGTGACAGAGTCAACCACGAAGAAGAATGCAAAGCTGGGGCTTAGTTCGTTCAAGGCTGCCAAACTCAGAAGACAAGCTGCATGCTCATCGGCCGCCGTCGTCACTGATCGCGTCGCTGCGAGGGCCGACACAGACGCCCTCGCAAAGGATGTCAAACTTGCCCAAGGAGCTTTCTCATCGGACGGGCACCGACTCGGAGGTGGAGTCGTGGGCTCAGAACCAGCGCCGGGATCAATAGCGGCAACGGGCTACACTGCTTCGTGTCAGCAAACAAGCCCATCGTGTGAAAAGTCTATCCCGAACGAATCCACCGCACTAGCGTGCGAGATGTGCTTGGCAGAGATCTCACTGGCCAACATGTCGCTACATGCGGTGAGATGCTCACGGAACCCGAGCTATCACAAGGTCCGTGCCACTCCCGTTTGTTGGTTGAGAAGGAGCTCTGATCGTCTTTGTCTTCGAAGTTTGAATGCCCAGTTTGCCGAGAGAAAGTATTCAAGCGAAATCAGCAAACACATCTTCATTGTTCTCAATGCAACTTGCACACCAGCGAGATCGAGTTGGCCTCTCACATCGATGCAGCTCATGCTCCAACTCGCGGTTGCATCGACTGCGGGGCAAATATCACCCAAGTGAATGTAGAAGACCACCGCCGACATTCCTGTCCACACGGACTCGAACAGGCACGTTGTGCTCGTGCATAAACCACGATATATCTTTTATGAGAGGCTCACGGGATGTTTCGTAGTGTCGACTTTGCGGATTCAAGTTGAAGCGGAAGGAAATGCCCAGCCACATTCTCGCCTGCTCGAGTCGCACGGAGAAATGCGAGGTACGAAATGCCTCAATTCATCAATACTTGTTATTTCTCCTTGACTCAATTCTCCAAACAGGTCTGTCTAAAGTACGTCAAGATCGTGGATTTGGACGCTCACTTGGTGGCGTGTGCTTCGGATCGTGAGCCGTCAAACCGACCACATCTTCATCACTCAAACAACCAGCCAGAAGAAAATGACTCAGCACCATCAAACTTGCTTGAGTGTGTATACTGCACCAAGCGTACGTTTGCGGACAATCGACAATTGGAGCGCCACGTGAACCAGGAGTGCCTCACCGCGCGAAAGTTTCACGCGCCAGTTGTAACTGCGAAGCCGTCCACGGACGCGCCAGCGAGCACCGTCAAGACACTCATTCAAGGCAAGCTGAAACGACGAGAAGACGCCACCATTCTCAGTGAGAGTGCCTCCACATTAACGTTCGACACGCGCTTGCTCAACCACCGCTGTAGAGGCAATCAACGCGAATCCCTTCCGAGCCGTAATCTGGACCCACTCGTTGGAGCGATCTCCAGCGAGCGCCACACATCGCTAACTCAGAGAACGACAGGAAGACATAAACCAACTCACAAGCAGCCGGCACGTCCTCCCACGCAGCTAGCTTCTCTCCCAGTCACGCCCTCTCAACCCAAACTGCAGCAGTTCGACTCAGCGGCATGCTTATGCGTCGGCAAAGCCACGGCGATCGCGACCCTTCAGCCACGTGTACAGACCAATGCACGCGGACGCGGCACGCAGAAGCTGCAGGCGATCCGACGACCATAGCATCTCACAATAAATCGCAGACCACAAGCAACCAGATCCATGTCCCTCTCCCTCCATGCCGTCATCTCCCGCCAATTTCCAGGTGAGCTCCCGCCATGTTGCATAATTTTAGCCAATCAGACTCGCCGTATTTCCCGGCGTTTGACCCGACCACATACAAAATACAAGTATAATATCTACTGTCGCCTCTCTCCGCGTAATCATCCCTCCCTCCCATTTTGGCGCGCTTTTTCCTCAGCGGCTCTCCCGTCCTCACCAAGCATCTTCGGGACCGCACACGTGAATTCGCCGCCTCCCATTCTCTTCTATCTCTCGGTCTCCAGCGATCACCATGTTTGAGGCTCGTCTCCCGCAGGGCCGCATCGTCAAGCTCATCGTCGAGGCCATGAAGGACCTCATCTCGGAGGGCAACCTCGACTGCACCAAGTCGGGCATCGCCCTGCAGGTACGACAAGAAGAGGAAAAGATCTCTACTCGGATAAAAGGCTAATGATGGCATTGCGAATGCAACTAGTCGATGGACGGCTCGCACGTGTCGCTCGTGTCGCTGCTGCTGCGCGCCGAGGGCTTTGAGCACTACCGCTGCGACCGCAACATCTCGCTCGGTGTCCAGACGGCGTCGCTCTCCAAGATCCTCAAGTGCTCGGGCAACGACGACGCGCTGTCGCTCTCGGCCGACGACAATGCCGACGCGCTCAACATTATGTTTGAAGCGGCCTGTACGTGCTTCCCCCCTTCTACCTGTAACCCTGCAACCACCCAGTGACTTATTCTCGAATGTATGATTCCAGCGGGCGACCGTGTCTCGGACTTTTCGCTCAAGCTCATGGACATTGACAGCGAGCACCTCGGTATCCCGGGCACCGAGTACATGGCGACCGTGCGCATGCCGGCGAACGAGTTCCAGCGCATTTGCCGCGACCTGCAGACCATGGGCGACACGTGCACCATCGCCGTGGGCAAGGAAGGCGTCAAGTTTTCCGTCTCGGGCGATTTGGGCGCCGGCAACATTACGCTCAAGAACAACACGGCCGCCGAGAAGGAGTCGGACCGTGTGATCATCACGATGGAGGAGCCGGTCGAGCTCACGTTTGCGCTCCGCTATTTAAATATGTTTGCCAAGGCCACGCCGCTCTCCGAGACCGTGACGCTCTCCATGTCGCCCGGCATTCCGATCGTCGTCGAGTACCCCATCGGCGACATGGGCTACGTGCGCTTCTACCTCGCGCCCAAGGTCGAGGAAGAGGACTAAGGCGCCAGCGTCCGCATTGGGGAAGCGTGGGGTCCCCCTCCATGCTGTATCCCCCCGCACTCACATGCTAATTCGTTAGAAATTCAGACAATCCCCATTCCCACATCAAATTTGTAGTAGCATTCGAGTATCTTCTCTATGTAGCTGTTCGTTCTGCGGTGAAGGAGTCCACATACTATGGAGTATAGAAGAAGAAAGAAGAGAGAGCATGCAACAACAATGAAGCTATACCGGCAGAGCTTTTTACTTGGCCCACTGGGCCAGGTTCGAGTACGTGACGTAAAAGAAGGTGAGGACGCCGATGGTGATGACCAGTCCGTCCATGACCTTCTCGACAAGCGTCGTCTTCTTGGCGAGCTTGAGGTAAAACAGCGGCGGGTACACAAAGCTCAGCGGCACTACAAACCGAAAACATGAAACACAGCATTAGCACATTCGCCTCATCAGAAATCGACATAAACATAAAAAAACGTACCACAGCAGAAGGCGCCGACGAGCGACACGAAGAGATCCAAGCGGTTCTGGCCAAAGTAGGCGATCGCAATGGTCACGAGCACGACAAAGGCGCGGAAGAGATTCTTCTCGAGCTTGAGTCCGGACGCGCGCTTGGGAAAGCCCAGCATTTCCTCCATGATCTTGACGGCCGGGAATAAGAAGAGCGGGTACGACAGAAGCTGCGCGACCGAGTAGCCAAACTGGACCGAGATCGACCAGCCATTGCGCGGCAGACTCGAGGTCACCATGGGCTCGATGCTTTCGCCAAACGCAATGTAGTTGACACCCGCGAAAAAGCAGTAGAAGACAAAGAGCCCGACGACCGTGGCGCTGAGCAGCGTGGGGAACTTGGCGCGACGGGCTTTGTTGAGCGCGCTCTGCGTGGGCAGTACGAGCCCAATGCCTTCGAACGTGAACACGGCCGTGCCGATGAACACGGGGTAGTCCTGCTGGTTAAAGTACTGCACGTGCTGCGCGCCATTCGTGCCGAGGATCGTAAAGCTGTTGCCGAGAATGAAGGCGAGTCCGTAGAGAATGAAGACGTCTGCGATGAGGTTGCTGACGGAAAAGTAGCTAATGTACCGAATCCACGAGAGCGGAATGTGGACGAGAATCTGGAGCACGACGAGAGTCGAAGTCGCGATATTCACGCCCAGATACTCGAGCACTTGGGCCATGTTCTGAGCCACAAAGATGACGTATGTACAACAGAAGCCGCCCTGCATGAGGATGATCGAGATCTGCACCATGCGGCGGCCCCACGCGCCGTATGCTTCAAAGCCAACATGGCCGTACGTACCTCCGACAATCGCGCGGCACTGGAGCAGGCGGATCATCGCGTACAATGTCATGGCCGCGACGATCAGTAGACAGAGCGGCGAGAAGAGCAGCCCGCCGCTGCGGAAGCCGTCGGGCAAAAACAAAATGCCCGTGCCGACAAATGCCTTGAGCAGCGTCAACAGCGCGTGCCAAAGCGTCGTCGTCTTGCCGCTCTCGTCGCTGCTCTTCGGCTCGGGCTTGGCCTTCTCGACGTCGCGCAGATCTGGCGAGCGGTCTACGAGCAGCGCCGAGCGCTCCGTGGGCGTCTGCGCCCAGGGCTTGCTGCGCAGCGAGCGGCGCTGTGCCGGCAGACGGAACATGGGCGTCTCGAGCAGATTCTGCGCGCGCTCTTCGACCTCCATTTCGTCGTACAGGTCATTATCCTGCGACAGCATGCTGCCGATGAACGGATCGTAGACGCGCGAGATGCGGTCAATGATCTGGTCGCGGAGGTGCTTCGAGACTTGGAGCGGCGCGCCGTCCTGCTGCTGCACGTGGTGGCGCCGAAAGCCGCCGGGCACGGCAATGTCGAGCGCGCGCGGCTCGTTCGTGCCATTGATGCCCGAGAGCAAGTGCAGCTGCGGGTCCGAGTCGCTGCGGAGGCGCTCCTCGGGCGGCAGCGGCAGGTTGGCCTTGTGCAGGTCCCAGACAGCGTCGGCCATATTTGTCTAAGGCGTTGGATGGAGGCGAATGGAGACGGAGAAGCGGTGCGTGCGCGCGGGCGCTTGTTGCGGAATGGCGGCGGTGGAACCAGACGCAAAGGCGGCAGAAGTCGGTGGCAGGTGAGCTCTTCGCCGGTGGTGCATGATGGTGACTGGGCGGCGTCGACCACGTCACGTTTCAACACAGAAGGGGCATCTGGTCCTGCGATAACGCATGGAGATTGGCAATCAAACCTGCATTGGCGGATCCTGACACAGCGATTACCTCTTTTGTAGCATTCTACCTGCTGAACATGATTGATTATATTGTGGCTTAGGATATATGTTATATAAGGGTATAGTCATGCTTGTCTCTTGTGGGTTTTCTTGCCCAAAAACGTACGAGAACGTTGCCCAAAGGAGGGGTAGGGCTATCCGTTTCTTGGGTCGACACTTGAATCAGTACCTAACTACACGTGGTACACATAAAATTACATATTACGTGGTCCACCTTATCCTTCATTCCCATTGAATGGTTGCTTCCTCCCCCTCCAAAGGAAATCCCCAAGCAAGCCCAATATGGATGCGTTCCTCCAGTACGCGTCCAGCGACGAGGACGAGGACCGCAAGGCCGATGCGCACCATGGCTCGTCTCCCACCGAGAGTGCTTCTCTTGCGCTGCCGGTCGTGAACTCGGCGCCGCTGGTCGCGGCTGTGGCCAACCCGTACGCGGCTTTGGCGGCGCAGCACCTGGCGGCGTCGTCGTCGACTCAGCTCACGGTCAACATGCCCGTGGACTCGACGCTCGCGGCGTTCCACGGTCCAGCGAACGCGTACGCGCGGAACGCGAGCCAATCGAACCCGGCGCTTCTGGGCGGTGGCAAGGAAATCGTCACGGGCGTGGTCGAGCGCGCCAATCTGGACGATTTCGATTTCGACGCGCAGTACCACACGTACAACCAGCAGCACACGGGCATGTCGCTTCCTACTCAAGCCGTTGACGGCAGCGACGGCGCGATTGTCGCGATGAACGAAGAGAATGTGTTCACGCAACGCATCAAGCCCAAGCGGAAACCCATCGACAAAACCTTCAAGGAGAATGTGGGCGACGAAGCGACCGATGGGATCTGGGCACCGTTCAAGGAACCGAGCGTGGTCACGGACGCCGAGGCCGGGACGCTCACAGAGGAGCAGCAGGCGTTGCGGCAAGCACGCATTGAGGCCAAGAAACGCAAGGCCGACGAACGCCCGACCACGGAGTTTGATGAAGACATGGACTTTGACCGTATGGTCGAAAAGAAGAATGCTCACTTGCTGCCCGCGCGGTTGCGTGCTGGCCAGACGGCGATGGAGGCGCGTACCGAATTCCTCGGCGATCAAGAGTACGACTATTTGGGACGAGCGTGGATCGAGCCGCCGCGAGGGCTCAAGCCCGATGACGACGCCGAGCACCAAGTCTTCTTGCCCAAGAAATGCATCCACAAGTGGACGGGCCACACGAAGGGAGTCCAGGCCATTGAGCTCTTCCCCAAGTATGGTCATTTGCTGCTCTCGGGAAGTCTCGACAATACCGTCCGCATCTGGGACGTGTATAATGAACGCCAGTGCAAGCGCGTGTACGAAGGCCACTCGGGTGCGGTGCGTGGGATCAACCTCTCTAGCGACGGGCGACAGTTTCTCTCGTGTGGGTTTGATCGCTTCATCCAGCTCTGGGACACTGAGACGGGCCAGTCAATCAAGTCGTTTACGAACCGCCGTGTGCCCTATTGCATTCGGTACCACCCCGAGGACAATACGCAGTTTGTCATTGGTGACTCGAACAACATGGTTGTTCAGTTTGACACGCGCAGCGGTGAGATCGTGCAAGAGTACAACCACCATCTACAGGCCGTCAACTCGGTCACGTTTGTCGACGACAATCGCCGGTTCGTCTCGACTTCGGACGACAAGAAGATTTTGATTTGGGAGTGGGGCATTCCCGTTCCCATCAAGTACATTTCGGAGCCGTCGATGCACTCCATGCCAGCCGTGACGCTCCATCCGTCGGGTGGGTTCTTTGCCGGCCAGTCGCTCAACAACCAGATTGACGTGTACACGGCCCGCGACAAGTTCAAGATTCAGCGCAAGAAGGTTTTCAAGGGCCACGCGAATGCCGGGTACGCGTGCCAACTCAACTTTTCGCCCAACGGGCAGTACTTGGTATCCGGAGATGGCGAGGGCAAGCTGTGCTTCTGGGACTGGAAATCCACGAAAATGTACAAGAAACTGCGTGCCCATGACCGTGGACCGTGCATGGGCGTGGCGTGGCATCCTCTTGAGCCGAGCCAGGTCGTGAGCTGCGGCTTGGACGGGTTGATCAAGCTATGGGATTAGAAGAACCAGACACAACAGGTAATATACAAAGTGCTTCGACTGTGCGTGAGATTTCGTGAGTCTTCTTGTACTCGCTGGGACAGAGTGGTAACGCAACAAGTCGAATAGACTGGAGAGTGGGCCCTACGTTGCCATCACGAAAGGCGCGACCCGCAAGCAGGAGATGCCTGAGTATGGATGAGCCTAGCTACTCTTCGCGTATTGTAATAGCCTCCAGCCAGCAAAAACACTAATATGGATGGTTATCCACCGTCTCTGATCTGTTGTCCTGATTGTGATTTGAAATGAGTTGAGTAGTAGTCTAGAATACTCATACCGGTACCTGACGGTGACCGAGACCAGTCAGTCTTGCTAGTACTCTTGGACTTCAAAGTAATATACCCTGCCTGATGTGGTACATGTTGGTAGTAGTTACATGCAAAATGGCATCGTCCATGTTTGCATGTCCCTGTCATCACCCACTGCTCGTGGCGATGGCACTCAAGTTATGTTGGCTTACACCGCCTTCGCAAAGCCGACGCGCGGGCCCGTGCTTGGTGTGCCGTAGTCAAAGATCGTGTAGTACTTGCGCATGAAGACATCACCGAGAATCCAGAAGTTCTCATCGAACCCTTGGAATGGCAAGTAGCAGTTGCCGTCGCCGCCGTCGAACGTGTAGTCGGCCTTTTCGATCGCATACTGTTTGTCGCCCAGCGAAAACGAGATGGCAGGTCCTGACGAGTGGCAGCCGATCGTGTAAGTGCCGTCCGACTCGGGCGTCGCGTTCACCGCTTTCGCGATCTTGTTGATATCGGCCGTCGGGCCCATGATGAACGACGTGCCCGAGTCCACAATCGAATGGAATGTAGTGTTGGTGATGCTCGCGCTGCCCACCTTGACGCCTCCCAGCGTAATTTCCCAGAACCCGCGCTTCGTCACCGGTACATAGCTGACCGCACCAGTGAACCGCTTCGGGTTCACTCCGCCAAACGTGATCTCACCATCACCATTACTTCTCAAGTAGAAGGCAAACTCGGGCTTGTCGAGCTTACCAGCCCTGACGAGTTTGTTGATTGGCCCCGGAATGCCGTCCTCGGAATTCTCGTCAAAGCTCAAACCAATGATACCATCAAAAGGACCGTCCAGGTAACCATCCCCGAGTCCGGTCACGTTGTTGATCTCGGCAAACTTCTGGTTAGGCACAGTGAGCCCACCAAAGCTGATCGTGTCGACCGAGATGAAACCGGACACGGGACCGCTGCCATATTGGATAGCAAACTCAGAGCCGTCGGCCTTATAGGTCGTCGATTTGGCGTGGTTGTAGAAGGTGTGGTTGCCAAACTTCTTGTTAGGCACCCAAACGTTGTTCGAGCCCGTGTCATACAAGAAGGCAAAGTTTTGCGGCGGCGTGCCGACAGTTCCTGGGCCGTAGTACAAAACGTCCTGGAAGTCGCTCAGGGTGATGTGGCCCGTTTTCTTCGTCGTGGTGACGATGCTGCGCTTGGATGCTGTGAGAATATTCTGGTTCGTGGCCTTGACGTGTCTCTGAACGGGCACGCTCACGACATCGGCTTCAGTCGAAGGTGGAAGGCAAAGTGCCGCGGCGATGACCGCCAAGTATGCGATCGGACGAAACATCGTGGAGAATGAGGTGAGTGGAGGAAGGAGGGAAGTCTGCGTTGAGGAGGAGAAGAGAACTTGGAATATGCGCTGCTGAGGAGCCGTGAATGCCTGAACGTGGGTGGGATTGTAGCACCAACCGCAAAGCCCACTCGTCGATGTTATCCCTCACGGTGAGGCGGGCACGCAGCCTCCGCCTGAGTGGCATCCTGTACGTGTACAAGGCGCAGACAACAGCGCTGGTTTCGTGCAGTTTATCTTGGTCAGCGTGAGAATGGTTGTGACTCACAAGGCATAACCTGGCTGTCTGTTTCTTGAAAGCATATGCGTAGATCCCACAACTCCACAACCTGCCTGCGAGTCGATTCGTATGGAGAGATTGCATGGGCACTAGGGTGACTGCTCACAAGCGGCCATTTGCCTGCGTCAATGGACATGAGTGGGCCGGATGCTTGATGGCTGCTCAAAAGCAGCCACTATCCATTATATCAGCAATCACATCATCGCGCCAGAAGTGCCCTCATTGTGTTGAATCAACATATCACTGCGAGTAATCAGATCTCACCAGCAGTGACTCCATCACACGAGGTCGTCCCTCAGCATCTCATGAACGACCTCCACCCATGGTTGGCGGCCTCTCTTGGCGCACCGCATAGCACTACCCGAGAATCATCGTGATTCTCGGGTAGTGCTATGCGGTGCGCCCATCGTGACATTGGCTGTACAGCTTACGGTTGGTCTAGCACATCGACTCGAGTGGGGCAGAGCCCCTACTTAGGATTTGCCCGCTCGAGTCCAATGATTAGAAGCGAACAAGTTGGTCAGCACATGGACTGTCCTTGTGCTGACCAACTTGATGGCTTCTAATACCTGTGCATAGAAATGACAAGTGTACCGTTGCTGCTTGACATGGAATACCGCCCGTCTCAATGTTTGAGCGGAGGACCAGACGCGTCCTCACGCTCCACTCCAGTGAGAACTGATCGGACCAGTTCGGTCTACCGTGTCGAACAAAACACGTACACCACTGACAGACTGTGAGGCGAACCCTTTTGATGGCAAAACACTCTTGTCGAGCTTTGATTCGACGAGGTATTGAGATACTCCCCCCACTACATTACGACAGTCGAGAAGAGCGAGCTCAGAAGAGCGTCAAAGAGTGAGGTCCAGCCGGCGAACACCGTATGTGGTTGATCGTGTCGCCGAAGCGAGTGGAATGTGGTCGCCGCCGTGAAGGTGGTCACCCATGTCGAAAGAAACACGTACCATGGCTAATGAGCTTTTTGATGGGACCAGGGTCACCATATTTCGGAGGTCGTTGATCCAAAACGCCATCAAAAGACAAAATCAGTGACAGAGGAGGTCGCCCACACAACCTCATCTGATCTCACTACCAGTACTGTTGTACTCACAGACAGCGGGAAACGCAGTACACGGTCCACTACACGTATCGCTTATATTCATGGTATACACTGGTCAGAGATCGGCTGCCAGACCCCTTTTACCTTACCGGGACCTACTGTCAATAACCAGCTCAACGACCACCTCTGGTAGTTTACACCGCCAGTGCAAAGCCGACGCGCGGACCCGTGCTCGGCGTGCCGTAGTCAAAGATCGTGTAGTACTTGCGCATGAACACATCGCCGAGAATCCAGAGCTCCTCGACCAACCCGAAGAAAGCGAGGTAGCAGGTGCCGTCACCGCCGTCGAGCGTGTAGTCGGCCTTTTCGATCGCGAACTGTTTGCCCCCCAGCGAGAACGAGATGGCAGGCCCAGCAGAGTGGCAGCTAATCACGTAGTTACCGTCCGATGTGGACGTCGCGTTCGCGGCGCGCGCGATCTTGTCGATCTCGGCCGTTGGGCCCATGATGTACGACGTACCCGAGTCCACAATCGTAGGTACAGTGGTGTTGATGGCGATGCTCGTGGTACCCACCTCGACGCCTCCCAGCGCAATCTGCCACCATCCGCGTTTCGTGACGGGTACGTAGCTGACTGCACCAGTGAACCGCGCCGGGTTCACACCGCCAAAAGTGATCTCACCGTCACCTCCACTTTTTAAGTAGTAGGCAAACTCCGGCTTGTCGAGCTTACCGGCCCTAATGAGCTTTTCGAGCGGGGTTGGGATGCCGTTCTCGGAAATCTCATCGAAGCCCAAACCGATAATGCCGTCAAACGGACCGTCCAGGTAAGCCCCCGCGACTCCAGTCACGTTGTTGACTTCGGCAAACTTCTGGTCGGCCACAGTGAACCCGCCGAAGCTGATCGTGTCGACTGAGATATAACCAGACAAGGGACCGGCGCCGTACACAATCGCAAACTTCGAGCCGTCGGCCTTGTAGGTCGTCGACAAAGAGTGGTTGTAGACAGCGTGCTTGGCAAACTTTTCGTTGGGCACCCAAACGTTGCTCGAGCCCGTGTCATATAGGAAGGAGAACTTCTGTGGCGGCGTGCCGACCGTGCCCGGACCGTAGTACAAGACGTCCTGGTAGTCGCTCAGGGTGATGCGGCCGGTTTTCTTCGTCGTGGTGGCGAAGCTGCGTTTGGATGCTGCGAGCATGTTCTGATTCCTGGGCTTGATGTGTTTCTGGACGGTCACGCTCACAACACCAGCTTCGGTCGATTGAAGACAGAGCGTGGCGGCGATAACCGCGAGGTAGGCGATCGGACGAAACATCGCGGAGGACGTGGGAGTAGAGGCTTTTCTTGACGAGGAGCTGGAAATTTGGAATATGAGCAGCAGAGGAATCGTGAATGCACTAAGGGTTGGTGGAACTGCTGGGCCAACCGTAAGGCTCAGTACGCACACATGCCAATGTTATCCCTCAGGGTGAGGGGGCACGCAGAACTCGCCTGACGGACAGCCTGTACGTGTGCTGGGTACTGACAGGAGAGCACGTCTCGTCACGGGCAGTGTGCAATGGTCGTGGCTCGCGAGGCGTGACCTCGCTGCCCGGCCATAGAATGCAAACATGCTTAGATCCCGCAACTCCGCGGCCAAGCAGAGCGTGGGAATCCTCTATAGAAAATTTGTGAGGCAACTGTAGAGATCGTATGGCACAAGGCTGACTCACTGGCGGCAAACCCCTTGCGTCAATGGACATGGATGTGTCGGTTTTGGCTGTCCCAGCTTATCATGATGGCTGCCTGAGAGCAGCCACTGCGTAATACTCTATCAGCTACAACTAGTGTGCAGTATCACATCGTCTCACCAGAAGTGCGCCCACCCAGACGAATATAGGAAGATGCTGCTGTCCCGGATTTCGCTCCCATTAGAATCGCGTTGGGTGCATAAAAGGTACATAATACCAGGATTTATCCAGAATGTTGTTTGTATACAGTAGCAAACCGTTGGAGTACGAGATGCTACGGATGAGAATTTTCTGGCAGGAACACGACAAATAAAGGTTTTAGGCCTGTCGGATGCTCTTTTCTGGGCAGGTCTAGTCTGGGGCTGATGTGTTCGCAAAGTGGAGAAAGTTTTTGAGGTTTTGTGCATAAAAAGACTAATCCTGGAGCAAGGACACTTCTTACTTGAAGTTTGAATGTATGACGAGCATAAAATTGACTGTTCGGGACCCCTCAGCACCATCCTGGACTCAAGAAAGGTCCCGATCCTGATCTGTGTTGAAGACTGTGTTCGGAATAGAACTCGGATTTCCCTTGATAGAGAGAGCAGGATTTAGGGCCACCTTTTGCCCAATATTTCGTACTGGGTGTCATTGCTTAAGCCAGATCGTGGCTGCCACGATTATTGGTTCAACCAGCAACGACAAGCAGCTGATGCTCGAGACACGTCACTCGCCACCAGTGCTGCCGATCTTTTGCTTCTCGATTACGATTCCACATCCTAGATGTGGCTGCAGCCATCATTCGCTCAGTTCAACAGGTCAACAGAGACCCCTCCCTCCACATACATGGTAGAGCCCCTATCAGTTTGGAGCAACGCCAAACCCAGCATGGCCAACCCCACATAAACTCCATCGGCGCACGAAATGACGACTGATCCTCCGGTCTGGAACATCTTCACGTTGACTGCACCCACCAACCGAGATTGATCATGACATTGGCAACACCGCTCTCGAGATCAAGCACGCCATCTCTAGTGGACAAATCTCAGGGCAGAGTCCCATATACCGAATAGTGCTTCTTATAACGCACATCCACATATAACGCACAGTCTTTTATTTGGGTAACAAAATCTATACATCTCATATTTCAGTACGTATACGGAGTGACGTGTTTTTCAGTTGGATGACCAACCACATCTGAACTGCCGCGCCAATGACAGGCAGAACATCTATGCAAGGCACCCAGGCCCAAGAGGAGCTGCACGTTCGAGAAGTGTATGACGATCGGTTCAAGGGTTTCCTGCCCGCCGGCGAGGAAATAGTTGATCACCGCGTCCATGAACCGATAGTCACACACCTCTCGATGAAATTCCAAAAACACGGCCGAAGTCCGTGTTTTTGGAATTTCAGCATTGGACTCGCCTTTTGTGGTACACGGAGATTTATCGGGGTTTGAACCCGTGACAATCCCTGCTCCCTAAACTGGGGCTCTCAATTAACTCCGTCAGCACCACAGCTATTTTGGTTCCACTGACTTCCATTTATAACGCACATCCCTCTATTAGGGTGGGTTTTGCTGCACATGGGTGTGCGTTATAAGAAGCACTATTCGGTAGTACTATCTGTGATGATGATGAAACTGAAGTCTATTACGCGCAATGAATGTACCTAGTTATAGTACTATCTGTGTCACCTAGGCTGCTGATCTTCGGGCCTCTAAGACACTCCCACACACCCCATAAGGTACACGTGATTAGAAGCCAACAAGCTGGCTTCTGATCCCCCCCCTGTCCATGGGACCGCACGGCATATTCGGTCTCAAAGTTTGAGGAGGACCAGTACTGCGACAGAAGTCTGACTGTGAGTCAAACCCTCTCCATGCCAAGATTTATCCTTTCCTTATAGTGCCTATCCACAAGCGGCCGTCGGGATGACCACGTTTCCGCTGGGTTCCAGCGGACTGATATGACGCTGTTTCGTTCGAGTTGGGTGTGCTGCCTGGCAAGCCATCGAACTGTAACATTACGCTGTTTAGAACTCCGACCACTGTTTTCAGAATACGTGGTGGACACGAAGTTCGGAAAGCTGTCGTTTTCTTCAACTTCTACTGTAGATTCGAAATGTCGACGAAGTCCAAGCAGTGGGTGACTACGAGGCTCCACGACAATCTCGACCAACTAGACCAGGGTGGGGATGCTGAAGGTTCCCAGTGGGCTGTAATATGGCTTCCATTCATTATTGTGAACTAAAGTGTATTCGCATCCTTAGATAATTATACCGCTCTTGACAAAACTCCAGCATTCTGTGATCGAGGATCTGTTGGCTTACACTGCCTTCGCAAAGCCGACGCGCGGACCGGTACTCGCTGTACCATAGTCAAAGACCGTGTAGTACTTGCGCATAAAGACGTCGCCAAGAATCCACGCATTCTGATCCCACCCTTGAAATGGCAAGTAGCAGTTGCCGTCGCCGCCGTCGAACGTGTAGTCAGCCTTTTCGATCGCATACTGGTTGCCGCTCAGCGAAAACGAGATCGTTGGTCCTGACGAGTGGCATCCGATTATGTAGTTGCCGTCCGACGTGGCCGTTGCGTTAACCGCTTTCGCGATCTTGTCGACCTCGGCCGTCGGGCCCATGATGAACGACGTGCCCGAGTCCACAATCGCGGGGACAGTCGCGTTAGCGATGCTCGCGGTGCTCACCTTGACACCTCCCAGCGCAATCTGCCAGTACCCGCGCTTCGTCACCGGCACATAGCTAACCACACCCGTGAACCGCTTCGGGTTCACTCCGCCAAATGTGATCTCGCCGTCACCATTGCTTCTCAAGTAGAAGGCGAACTCAGGCTTGTCGAGCTTTCCCGAGTTGACAAGCCTTTGCATCGGACCCGGAATACCGTCCTGGGAGTTCTCGTCAAAGCTCATACCGATGATACCGTCAAACCCACCGTCCACGTAGTCCGACCCGAGCCCGGTCACGTTATTGATCTCAGCAAACTTTTGGCTTGGCAAAGTGAGCCCACCAAAGCCAATTGTGTCGACCGAGATGAAACCGGACACGGGGCCGCTGCCGTATAAGATCTCAAACTTGGCGCCGTCAGCCTTGTATGTCGTCGACAAAGAGTGGTTGTAGAATGTGTGGTTGCCAAACTTCTTGGTGGGTACCCACACGTTGTTCGAACCCGTGTCGTAAAGGATGGTGAAGCTCTGTGGTGGTGTGCCGACTGTTCCTGGGCCGTAGTACCCAATGTCTTGGTAGTCGCTCAATACGATGTCGCCTGTAGTCTGCATTCTGCTGACCGAGCTGGGTTTCGACACCATGCGAGTCTTAACATTCTTGGCCTTCACGCTTCTCTGAACTGACACGCTCACGACACCAGCGTCAGCCGATTGGAGGCAGAGCGCGGCGGCGACGACCGCGAGGTAGGCAATCGGACGCAGCATGGTGGAGAGCGAGGGGAGAGGGAGGACGCTTGACTTGTGGTTCGCAAGGGAATTTGGAATATGGGTTGCGGAGGAATCGTGAATGCGCTGGGCATGGATGCGATTGCGACGCCAACCGTCGAGCTCAGTGCGCCTACACGTTGATGCTATCAATGATGTTGAGCCGGGCACGCACGCACTGCCTGTCATGCACCCTGACGTGTGCGCCCACTGTGCGGGTGCAGAGAGCAGAGCAGATTTCGTGGTATCAGTTTGTCACGGGCAGCGTGAGAGCGGGCTGTTCATGGAGTGCTACTGTGCTGTAACTGATTTTCTGAATGCATCTGTCTACTCAGATCCGACAACTCCTCGGTAACGCCTCCGGTGACTCACATGTCAATGGGCAAGCGACCATCAGACTGTGGGACAGTCGCGTCAAACTGATGAAACTGTCTCAGCATGTCTTGATGGCTGCTTGAGAGCAGCCACACAGTTACAGTATCGTAATCAGATCTCACCTGCCGTGACTGGGAGTTGATATGTGGACGAACCTACCTAAACTGGAGTGACTCAATCGGGTGAGGCTCTACTTGAGCAGCCTAAGAGCAAACCACACCATTTTTGAAAGAGAATTGCTCGAGAGGCCCAATCAAGCATTCAGTCGATTTCATGCACCTGACAACACAGCCATTTGTTCCAGGTGCAAATCTCAAACGAGATATGACATCACGGTAACAGGGCAAGCACTTCGGGGGTGTCCAGGATTTCTTCTTCCTGAGTGAGAAGACGAACCTAAGCTGCACTGTTGACACTTCTCAAGTAGTCCATAAATGTACCGAACTGTACTGTACTACGATGATGATGAATCAATGTATTGGATATGCATCTTGATTTGGGATAACGCTAAGGTGTCCCAATAGTAGGACTACCTAAGCAGTGGGAACTTATACTTCGTTCCTCTGTATGCATCCAGTATGAGATATTGGTGTACTGTCACAACTATTCGAGCTCCAGTCCAGCACACACGATCATTTGTGGTGCCCTTTGAGCTCCCGTGCTTGCTCAGCGTTTCAGCTCGAGTTCTAGGCACGGTCGCGGTCGTTTCTTATGTCAACATGTCCAAGATATGTACCCCAACAATTGTTTTATTCTGTGTTTAGACAGGTGTACAATAATCTGATGAATGGTCTATTGGTTTACACTGCCTTCGCAAAGCCGACGCGCGGACCCGTGCTTGGTGTGCCGTAGTCAAAGACCGTGTAGTACTTGCGCATAAACACATCGCCCAGAACCCACAGGCCCGCGTCGAACGCTTGAAACGGCAAGTAGCAGTTGCCGTCGCCACCGTCAAGCGTGTAGTCAGCCTTCTGAAGCGCGTACTGCTTGCTCCCCAGCGAGAACGAGATTGTCGGCCCTGCTGAGTGGCAGCCGATTGTGTAGTTGCCAGCTAAAGCGGGCGTCGCATTGACCGCTTGGGCGATCTTGTCGATATCGGCCGTCGGGCCCATGACGAACGACGAGCCCGAGTCTACAATAGCAGCGACAGTTGTGCTGACGATGCTCGTGCTGCCCACCTTGACACCTCCCATGGCAATCTGCCAGTATCCGCGCTTCGTTACCGGCACATAGCTGATCACACCCGTGAACCGCTTCGGGTTGACACCACCAAAGGTGAGCTCACCGTCGCCTTTACTTTTCAAGTAAAAGGCAAACTCGGGCTTGTCGAGTTTTCCCGAACTGACAAGCTTTTGCATCGGACCCGGAATACCGTCCTGGGAGTTCTCGTCAAAGCTCATACCGACGATACCGTCAAACCCACCGTCCATGTAATCCGACCCGAGCCCGGTCACGTTGTAGATCTCGGCAAACTTTTGGTCCGGCACGGTGAGCCCACCACCAAAGCCGATCGTGTCAACCGAGATGAAACCGGCCACGGGACCACTTTGGTAATCGATCTCAAACTTGGCGCCGTCGGCCTTGTAGGTCGTCGATAACGAGTGGTTGTAGAAGGCGTGGTGGCCAAACTTCTTCGTGGGCACCCACACGTTGTTCGAACCCGTATCGTAAAGGATGGATAAGGTCTGCGGCGGCGTGCCGACCGTTCCTGGGCCGTAGTACCCAATGTCTTGAAAGTCGCTTAATACGATGTCGGCTGTAGTCCGGATCGAGCTGCGCTGGGCCGCTCGGGCCGCTCGCGCCGCGCGCACGAGCGCCTTAGCATCGGCAGACATGATGCGCTTCTGGACTTTCACGGTCACGACATCAGCGTCGGTCGAGTGGAGGCAGAGCGCGACGGCGACGACCGCGAGGGAGGCAATCGGACGCAGCATCGTGGAGGGGATCGGAGACGGAAGGCTGCGGTTTTGCTTGAGGGGCACACGGAATTTTGCAGTATGAGCTCGATGGTGAGACCGTACGGCCGCACTGTCACTTTTCTGACCCAACCATCAGGACTAATAGTACGTGTAGAGAAGGGACAGCGAGGTAGAGTGTAGTTAGTTTGTCAAATAGAGGGTCTCTAAAGATCCCGTCCCAAGCTCAATTCAATCCCACCCGTACGTAATTGGTTCTAAGCATCCAGCCACGAGATTTCTCGGCGAGCCGCCCGGGATCGCTTGGATTCTCTAACAGAAGTTAGTAGCACTCAAATCTGGCGCTCAGTGCAGTAGATTGGCGCCACGGCGAACGCCAATCGGACCGACAGGACAACCCGCCAAGAAGAGTGCTGGTCGCCTTGCATTTGTATCACCCTGGGTGGGATCGAAGAGAATTTGGGGTGGGATGTTTAAAGTCTCCCGCCGTGGAGCGGCTGTCGGATTCTTCAAACATATGATGCACTGTATGCTTAGGCCTTTAAGTAAGCGCAACGTAAGGCTCTCTCCCTGGACTTCTCTCAGAAGGCTTGGGTGCGCTGAACCACGCCGAGAGATCCCTCGGGCTCACACACACAGCCACCTGCTGTAAATCTTATTGCGGCCGTTGGCTGGCCACGCATAGAGCACTGTCCATGGAAACGCATCACTAATAGTAGATGGGGGGATAGTGTCGCCAGCCTCTTTTGATGGCTGCTCGAGAGCAGCCACTATAGTTCGTCAGCGATCAAATCGTCCGACTCCCCCTCATTTCGCCTGCGGCATCTGCTCTACTGTTCAAATTCCTACTGGTCTGGTGGAATCATAGGAAACCATGCATTGGCCCCCTCGTTCAGTTGCAACGAGCTTCATCAATTCAACACCAACACTGTCGCCACTCTAGGTGGTCGCATATCTTCTAAAAAAAGAGGGATTCTTACAGGCAAGAGACGAACTTTTTCGAGCAAAATGGGGGCATAATGGGGGCTATCTGCACACTGCAGTGTCCAAGTACGAAGCCCTAGGTGGCTGTAGAACTCTAGAAGTGCAGTTCAATGGTACTCAGTTCATCGCCAACACTTCAGTATCCTCTGTGGTGGTAAGGCGTGCTTCTCTTTGAATTGGAACTCTGAAGCGAAACCTTGAATGCAATTTCTTCCAAAACTACAGAACTGTGGAGTGGAAGGTCCACCCATCACCAAGTCGACCATTCTCGGAGCACTCATGCACTCACTTCAACTCTGTCCGTCATCAACACACGATCTATCATTTTCATCATCGCGCGACTCATCCCGTGCATCATCGTCGCGCGACCAATCCTCTGCATCATCATCGCGCGACTCATACTGTGCATCATCGTCGCGCAACCAAGCCCCCGCGCGACTCATCAATACTACAAACAGCAGCAAGCCAGCGCGCACTCCATTTTCAACATTGACTGCATTTCCAGCACCAGTATCTCGCGGGCGCCGCCGTGGAACCCATGGCGGCTCCCCCTCTGCATACCCCCAGGGACCACGACCGCCGACCCATGGCGGCCCCCCTCTGCATATACTCGTAGGACCGTAGCCGCCGATTGCATTTGACCTTCCTGAAAACACTCACTTGCCAAATTGCATTCTCCAGCACAACTGGGTCCCATAAGAACCCGAAGTTTGGACGCTCCTTAGTTGCTCCCTTGCGCGTCGTTACCATCCTAGTAATTCTTCGCAGTCGAATGGCGGCCTGACGCCCGAGCAAGAGGTCTGGATGCACTTTTGATAACTGGACAAACAAGGCTTTTGCTCCTCACAAGGAAGTCGAGTTTGAGGCCGATAACAGAATGCAACAAGCTGGGGCAATGGCGGCACATATTAAAGGGGGGTATTGGAGCCGTTAAAACGTTCGTTTAGACATTGGAGAACCCCGGGGATACCCATTGGGAATCGGAGGACGCACGGTTGGAGTAAAACACAGGTCTCTTGCGCATGGGGGACGGTGCAAGCATAGGAGCAATATTTCTAAGCCACGAAGGACGCAAAAAAATGAAACTCTTCAGCTCTTACTGCTGAGCATCACACCGTAGACCGAACACCCAACAGCACATTTCCACCCTCTCCTACAGCCCAGCGTTCGGACCCACGCGCGGTGGAACGAGCGAGGAGCGGGGGTACGCAGCGCGATCGGCGCTATATTGGCGAGCAACCAAAACCGCCCGATCCTTATCCAACCTACGAGAGAGATGCCCGCAAGGCCACGACTCCAGGCCACTCTCGCCGGTACGGGCGCAGCGCTCGCAGCCGCCGGCCGGCCTCACTGCTCAGCCCAGGACCCAGCAAGAGACGGAACTCAGCTGCCAACTCTTGGCGAAAGTCGGGAAAGGAACCTTGACAACGCGCTGGTGGGACGGCGACTGGTTCACGGCAGACTACTCGGCGGAGCGCCAGGAACTCTACACACTTTGGAAGCTTCAAACGGCGCAACACGGGGAGTTCAATTTTCACGGCCTCATGAAGATGAAAATCTGCGGCGCAGGCCTACTCGCAGGAGACGATGGCAGGTTCGCGGGCTGCGCGGACTTCCCAGGACTGATCGGTGCTTCATCCACCATCGGTGACGTGATAGAGATCCAGCGGGCCGGCGAGTGCCAAGTACGGTTCCGCTGCAGGACCATAAACTACCCGCTGCCGCCAACGGCTGCTCGCAGCTTCCGACGACTATGTGATGCTGTGGTGTACAACTATCCGGCTGTCATGGCCCCTCATGACCCGGAGGATGTCGTCCGCGTGACCCCGGCGACGATCAACTCGTGGCGATTGCAACGTCGAGAGGACAAGAGCTTTGATCTGATTTGGGAACCAGGAGCAAAACTGTTTGTCAACCTCGGGCCAGTCACGACGCTGGCAGACGTCACAGCCAAAGCAAGGAGAGCCTTGGACGACCCTACAGTACGAGCTCTCGACCACGACTGGCTCTGCCCGGTCCGCGCGGTGTGGCATCAACGACGAGCGGCGATCACGAAAATGACGACGAAGCGACGAGTGCGGGCGGCCAAAGCAAAGCGCGGGCACAGGGAGAACGAGGCGCGAGCGAGACGGTTGAAGGCGGCGGACGAGGTGATCGGGTCAGCTCTGGACGAGCGGTCATGGAAGGATATCGACAGGATGAAAGCCACAACGTCGCGACAGAGGCTGCGTATGCGCAAGATGAAAGGGGACAGAGTCTCGGGCTGGGACCGTCTCCATGAAAGACGCGGCTGCCCACACTGCCCAGCGCAGCAAGGTGGCGGCTCGCTCCAGCACATCTTCTGGGACTGCCCGGCAGCCCAGACCATGTGGAAGGTTCTCCGCTAGGGTTGGGACCATCTCCAGGTATGGAGCGACGAGACAGAGGTCGAGGTCCAGCTCAAGGACGCCGTGTTCAACCTCCGGCTGCCACGATTTCCCAGCCAGCTATGGGCCCTGCCCGACTTGGCGGCGATTGACCGGAAGGACGCAGATCGAACGGCGGACGTGCACGTGACGGTCCAGATAGTGTGGCAACAGCAGGCACTGGAAATCTTCAACGCGATATGGAGATGGCGCCACAACATCGACGACGGGGCACAACAGTGGACAGCGGAGATGGCGACAAGTTACGCGGCCGGCGTCTTGCGGTCCACCACTAGGGGCCTGCTCGAGCGACTCCCGCGCGTGAACACGCTGCGAGACCCCCGGCGAAATTGATCTCAGCACTAGTCGGCGGAGGGAACCGCGAGGAGCAACCGACCGCGCAGCCCACGGAGCGACGCGGGGACGAGCGACACATTCTCTTCTTTGATGGAGGATCGAGAGGGAACCCCGGACCGGGCGGAGCCGGAGCGGTAATAGTCTCGACGGACGCGGACGCGACCAACCCGAGGATAACATGGAGCGCGAGCATGTCTTACGCACAGCGAACCATGACCAACAACCGAGCGGAGTACTGGGGAGTGATCACAGGACTTCGCGCAGCGAGGGAACGAGGATGGACGGTGGAAGTGGTCGGCGATAGCAATTTGATCCTCAGGCAGCTGGCCGAGTATCGCCCGCCGCGAAACAAGCTGCTGAAGCCGCTTTACAGTGAAGCCCGGCGGCTAGCAGACGAGGTACGAGTGGACGTGTGGCAGCATCACCTGCGAGCCTTTAACAAGATGGCAGACGCGGCGGCGAACGCAGCCATGGACTCACAGGTCAGTGTGCAGACGACGCACTCTTGTAGCTGGGGGCACACAGCCCGGTTGGACAACTATCTGATGTCGGCCTACAGAGAATGGCACACGCGCCATATCTTGCGCACCGCGCAGGACTAAGTGAGGTTTGCCCTCGGCTATAGGAATCGTTTAACGCACTCTAATAGTACTCAGTTTCAAGTCAAGACATTTCCACCCTCGAAGCATGCGATTCCGGGCTTCTGGACCGTTTGGCCTACTACATTCCTAATCCTGACAAGGCATAACTCCTATTTTATGTGGATCTAGAGAGATAGTTGTTTGCCGCCATCTTGTCGTTGCTGGTCCCTCCCTTGTTGCTCTTTCCGCGGATTGAAGTGAGGAGCATCGAAGACAGGAAGTTGAAGCCGGCTAAGATTAAGCGGGCTGGGGTGCATCCCCTAGATCTAAAGAGGCCGTCCGATATGTCGCGAACTCTGAGATTAGATAGTCTCCCAGTTCGCAGCGGGAAATTATCCAGTCGCCACCGAGTCACTGCGGCATCCATTGCCCTGCTACTGTATGGGCGGCACTTGATGCCTATCGAACAGACTGTACTACCTGTGCGACGACAACCGAGAAACGTGTGCTTCTTCCTTCCGTCCACATTGGACTCGTCGGGCTATGCACTATGAAGTCTTGAGCGTCCTCCAAAAAGAAGGCGGATTATCTCATCAACGTCACCTTGGACGATATAGCCGACTTGACGGTCCCGATCTCTTGGAGGCCATCTCCTACAAACCGTCCAGCGACGTCTCTGGTGGTGCTACCTCCGCCTCTTTGCCGACCCCAGTGGGTATCTTCCTGGCCAGGTCGATGAGAGGCTTCGCCGCGAGCTTGATGTGTCCTCGCTCGTCGTACCTGTCTATTATCGCATGCGTGAGCGATAGGAGGATAACTGTGGCCTGGTGCTCGACTTCGCCTGGGAGACGTCGACAACACAAGTCTCTTCGGAATAAGTATCATTTGCAGCGTGCGGCCCAGCTTATGAAGCGCGGAGCGTTTTTGCCGACAACCAAGCAATCCATCCATCCAAACGCATCATCGACCATCGTGGATTCCATCATGGCGGATGCTGTATGCACTTTTGGAGATACTGTAGACACTTGACTTGTCTATGTACGATCTGATGCCCGTGTATAGAAAAGCCATTCGTGTCTGTCCACTTGACCCGTCTCAAAGTTCGAGACAAGACAAAAAAACAGCGAGAACTACCGTGCCAAAATACAGCGGTGGTTCTCCATCTTTAGCTGCACTGTTGACACTTGTAGTAGTCCATAAATGAACCGATCTGTGCTGTACTATGATGATCATGAGTTCCTGTACTAGATTTGCATCTTGATTTAGGATATCTTCAAGGGCCCAACGCGCAGACGCATGGCGTCCCGCTGGTCTGTTGCACTACCCAAGCAGTGGGGATTGTAGTTCTTTCATGCGCATGCATCGAGTATAACACTTCGGTGTTTGAACTACAGCATCTAATGGACCTCCAGTCCAGCACACACGATCATTTGCGGTGCCCTTCGAGCTCCCCGTGCTTCCTCCTCAGCTTTTAGCTCGTGTTCGAGGCCCGATCGTGGCCGTTTCTTATGTCAACAGGTCCAAAATATGCACCCTAACATTGGCAACATTCGCTCGAAATATTTAATCCGTGTTTAGTCAGGAGCATAATATGACATCTAATGTTCGCAGCACCGACTCAATCCTCAGATCCTTTTGCCTTGCAGCCAATATCGTGCTCACCGACCGTCACTGATGAATGGTCTTTTGGTTTACACTGCCTTCGCAAAGCCGACGCGCGGACCCGTGCTTGGTGTGCCGTAGTCAAAGACCGTGTAGTACTTGCGCATGAAGACATCACCGAGAATCCACACGTTTGTCTTGAACGCATCAAACCCTTGGAACGGCAAGTAGCAGTTGCCGTCGCCGCCGTCGAACGTGTAGTCGGCCTTCTCGACCGCATACTGTTTGCCGCCCAGCGAAAACGAGATGACAGGTCCTGACGAGTGGCAATCGATTATGTAGTTGCCGTCCGACGTGGCCGTTGCATTAACCGCTTGCGCGATCTTGTCCACCTCGTCCACGGGGCCCATCATGAACGACGTGCCGGAATCCACAATCGCAGGTTCCGTAGTGTTGGAGATGGTCGTGTTACCCACCTTGACGCCTCCCAGCGCGATCAGCCAGTACCCTGGCCTCGTCACTGGCACGTAGTTGACCTCACCAGTGAAACGCTTCGGGTTCACTCCGCCAAACGTGATCTCGCCATCACCTCCACTTCTCAAGTAGAAGGCAAACTCGGGCTTGTCAAGCTGACCCGAACTGACAAGTCTTTGCATTGGACCCGGAATACCGTCCTGGGAGTTCTGGTCAAAGCTCATACCGATAATGCCGTCAAACGGACCGTCTACGTAGTCCGACCCGAGTCCGGTAACGTTGTTGATTTCGGCAAACATTTGGTTGGGCACACTGAGCCCACCAAAGCCGACCGTGTCGACCGAGATGAAGCCGGACACGGGGCCGCTGCCGTATTGGATCGCAAACTCTGAGCCATTGGCCTTGTAGGCCGTCGACAAAGAGTGGTTGTAGAAGGTGTGGTTGCCAAACTTCTGGGTGGGCACCCACACGTTGTTCGAGCCCGTGTCGTAAAGGATGGTAAAGCTCTGTGGTGGTGTGCCGATCGTTCCTGGGCCGTAGTACCCAATATCTTGGTAGTCGCTCAATACGATGTCGCCTGTAGTTTGCGCTATGGCGGCACTCTTCATCGTGGTGGTGATTGAGCTGTGTTTCGATGCCGTGAGCCTCTTACTCTTCGCGGTCTTGACATGTTTCTGGACTGGCACGGTCACGACAGCAGCGTCGGTCGATTGGAGGCAAAGCGCGGCGGCGATGGCCGCTAGGTAGGCGATCGGACGCAGCATCGTGGATGACGAGGGAAGTGGAGGCAGGAAGGAGGAGGCCTTGCTTGAGGGGAAGAAGGGAATTTGCAATGTGAGCTGCTGAGGAATCGGGAGTAAGGTCATAGCCCCCCCCCCCGGGTGAGGAAGGCCGGCAAGATCGGCGTCACAGGTAGCCTGTCTGTGTGAGGGCCGCGATGTACCGCGGAACGCGTTAGAGCAGTCTGTCATGGACATTTGCTCGTACAGTACAGTGCTGTCACAGCGTACATAAGAGCGCCCTGGAGCGGCTGCCAGATGCTTCAATGCAGACTTCAAATCCCACAACTCCACGACCTCACAGTCAGCCAGCCACGCCGAGACATCCTTTTTTTTGCAAGGCTAACTCGCAACAGCCACTTGCCGTAGTAAAGTATCACTGGTAATCCGCATTGTGGGATGTCCATAATACATGGACGCTGGTCATGACTGGCGCCAGGTTCTCTTGATGGCTGCTTGGAAGCAGCCACTATGTGTTACAGCATTCTATTACAGGAGCGATCAGATCATCTCACTACTGTACTAGACATAAAATATATCGTCAACGCGTCATTCAGTTGCGACATTTGCTGCCATCAAGAGATTACACCACGTGTTGGTGAGATCAGCATGCGTGGCGTGGTGTGCTCGATTCGTGATCGCAGATAATGTGCTCAAGAGAAGGAGCAAACTTCCAGAATGATCTTCACCAAAAGTGAGGAATTCAGTGTCCTCTATGGTGGGCCCTTTGTTCATTTTAATGGTTTAAAAAGGATCCACTGTGCAGTATGACGAGGACGCGAAGCAAGGTCTTTATAGGGATCCACAGCGGAGGACACGAGTCAGCTCATATCCAAACCCACAGGAGCATTCGACAAATTCGGGTGATGAATGCCCTCTCAAAACTGTATGTAGTCTGCATACAGTGGACTCCACCGGCTCCGGGGATCGCTCCACAGTGGAGCGATCCCCGCAGCCATCTGGAACCATTTAGAGCGAAGTGAACATGAGCGAGAAGCGGGAAAGTGAACACTATAATAGTTCATGCTCGACTCCTTCTCTGTTGCTGTCGCTCATGCTGACCTTCTAGGGGTTTCCCCTTTATTTACAGGATTCTGTGGAGCGCAGTGCGGTTTGATGTTCATATTTTGGTTTCCAGCATCGGTTAGTTCCTCAAGATTTTTGAGTGGCAATATGGAGGTTTGTATTGGACTTTCTCAAGCTGAATTATCCAACATGGATAATCTCTGTTTATCAGCGTGCCATGATCTGCGACAACTGGCAAACAGCCATATTGAATGGCATTATTATCCGTGGCCTCGCTGTCAGGTGCAACTTGCCTTGTTGCTATCGCCTTGCTTGTAAGACGAGACAGCAAGCAAGTACATTTCGAGTCAACTGCGCAGGTCATCACGCAACGGAATCTACGGGATAGTTCAAGACCAGGTTGCCACGGAGTACTGATCGTCTCTGAATATGCTCCTGCAGTGCATGGGCACTTCCTGATGCCCCCCAAGAGGCTTGGCCAGCCTGGGGGGCGTGTGTACTAATGGGCGCAATCATTGTGACTAGGACAATAGTGGGTGCGTTCCAGGATGCGTGTACTGTGAAGTCCTGTCAACCGGTGTGATGATCAACATACTGAAGCTCAGGGAAAGGTCGCCCTTTATCGTCAGAAGGTTCGAACACTGCTTGGCTTGAAACTGAGTACTATTAGAGTGCGTTAAAAGTTTCCTATAGGTGAGGGCAAAACCTCACTTAGTCCTGCGCGGAGCGCAATATATGGCGCGTGCCCCATTCCCTAAAGCCCTACAGCAGATATATGTCGATGGTGGCTGTGTGCCCCCAGTTGCTAGGATGATTCGTTTGCACGCTCGCGTGCAAACCCGCGCTGCCTGCGGCGTCGGCCATCTTGTTGAAGGCCCTGAGATGGTGCTGCCAGACATCCACGCAGTCTTGGTTCGCCAGGCGGCGGGCCTCGCTGTATAGTGGGCGCAGATGCTTGTTGCACGGCGGTCGGTAATCGGCGAGCTGTCGCATTTGGTCGCATTTACCCGTTGGTTCGTTGCATCATTGCTGGTAGATACGAGCACCGCTCCTGCCCCACCCGGGCCTGGATTCCCTCGTGAGCCCCCGTCGAAGAAGAGGATGTGATGTTCCTCCGGGCGCAGGGCGCTGGTCCGGCAAACCTCTTGGTCTCCGGAGTCGTAGCCGCGCGCGAGCGCCGCCAGCAGCTTTCGTCGCGGGTCCCTCAGCGACCCTCCTCGTGGTAGTCGGTCGATCAATCCCGGGAGGGAGGATCGTAGCACTCCTCCCAGATAGCTATTTGCCATCGCTTGCGTCCACTGTTGACCATTCCCCTCGATGTTGTGCCTCCAGCGCCAAATAGCGTTGGGCACCTCGAGTACCTGTTGTTTCCATGCCGTTTGCGTCGTCTCGTGCACCGCGGCGATACTGATCGTGTCGGTGTTGCTGATCCCGCAAGGTCCGGTAGCTGCCATAAGCAGCCTGATGGCCGCGGTAGCCACATCGCAAGCACGGCTTGCTTGAGTTGAGCTTTAAGCTCCGGGTGCGACACGGCTCGGACGGGGCAGAGCCAATCATGTTCGCGCGCTCGCGCCTGAGGGTCGTCCAGGGCTCGCCGTACCTTGGCGGTAACGTCGGCCAGCGTGGTCACGAGATCTACGTACAGTTTGGCACCCGGGTCCCAGATGAGATTGAACCAGGAGCTATCGTTCCTCTGCAGCCTCCATGCGTCGATCGAGACCGGGGATACGCGAACCGCGTCCTCCGGGTCATTGGGTGCAAGAACAACACGATACTTGTAGGCGATGACGTCGCAGAGCCGTCGGAAGCTGTGCGCCGCTATCGGTGGCAATGGATAGGGGATTGTACGGTATCGAAATCTGACTTGGCATGCTCCCACCCATGTTTCGAACACTGCGGGACGCTCCCCGACAATCTAGATTTACTGGACGAGGTGTTCGATCTCACTGAGCTACGTCGAGGTCCCGTCTACTTCTCTCTCTACTGTATCTCCTCTCTCCTTGTCTTACCAGCGATGGAATGAATCGGACGCTGCTGCATCGGAAGACTAACACAAGAGGCTATTAGGAATCGGACGCATACATTCATGAAATTTAACTGCTCAGATCCTCAGATCCTTTTGCCTTACTACCAAAATCGTGTCACGGACCGTCACTGATGGATGGTCTGTTGGCTTACACCGCCTGCGCAAAGCCGACGCGCGGGCCCGTGCTCGACGTACCGTAGTCGAAGACCGTGTAGTACTTGCGCATGAACACGTCACCGAGAATCCACAGGTTCTCGTCGAACGCCTGGAACGCCAAGAAGCACGTGCCGTCGCCGCCGTCGAGCGTGTAGTCGGCCTTCTGGATCGCGTACTGCTTGCCGCCCAGCGTAAACGAAATCGCCGGTCCAGTCGAGCTGCAGCTGATCGTGTAGTCGCCCTGCGACGTGAGAGTCGCGCCAGCCGCGCGCGCGAGCTTGGTGATCTGCGACTGCGGACCGGCGATGAGCGAAGTGCCCGAGTCCACAATCGCGGGGACCGTCGACGAGACAACGCTCGTGGTGCCCACCTTGACGCCTCCAAGTGCAACCTGCCAGTAGCCGCGCTGCGTGACCGGCACGTAGCTGACGGCGCCCGTGAACCGCGCCGGGTTGACACCGCCGAACGAGATCTCGCCGCCGGCACCCGAGCCCAAGTAGAAGGAGAACTGCGGCTTGTCGAGCGTACCGGCCTTGACAAGCTTTTCAATCGGGCCGGGAATGTTGTTCTCGGCAATCGTGTCGAAGCCCAAGCCGAAAATGCCATCAAACTGGCCATCGAGGTAGAGCTGGCCCAGGCCGCTCACGGTGTCGACCTCAGCAAACTTCTGGTTGGGGACTGTGAGTCCGCCAAAGCTGACCGTGTCGACCGAGACCGAACCGGAGACGGGACCGCTGCCGTACTGGATCGCAAATTCCGAGCCGTCGGCCTTGTAGGTCGACGACGCCGAGTGCTTGTACACGGCGTGGGTACCAAACTTCTTGTTGGGCACCCAAATGTTGCTCGAGCCCGTGTCGTAGATCACGGCAAAGCTCTGCGGCGGCGTGCCGATCTGGACCGTGCCGTAGTACTCGGCGTCCTGGTAGTCCGTCAGCACAACCTTGCCCGTGGACTGAATCGTGATGGACGAGGCGTTCTTGGAGGCGGCGAGGCGCTCGGCGGCCTTCTCGCGGAGCGTCTTGATGTGGGTAGCCTTGGCGACCTTCTGGACAGTCACGCTCACGACGCCGGCGTCGGTCGACTGGAGGCAGAGCGCCGCGGCGATGACTGCGAGGTAGGCAATCGGACGGAACATCTTGAAAGAGGAGAGGGGAGGGAGGCTTGTTAGACTTGAGCTGGAGAAGGCAGATTGCAATGTGAGCTGCTACAGAATTCGCGACGAGCTGAGCGGGGTCACAGGAGGGCCTGAGGTGGTGCACCGATCAAGGAGCTGAGTAGGGCCACTTGTGTAGACGTCACCATCCATGGGTGAGTCAGGCGGTACTGCGCAGTCTGTAGAGGCTGTTGATGCTGTTGTCACAATGAACACAAGAATACAGTGAGCGTGAGAACGGCTCATTGAGCCGGGCTGTGTAGTTGGAAGACCTACAGTTCCGGGTGATGCGATACCCACTTTCTGTTGCAGTGGGATCGAAAGCAGAGGCGTTCCTCTTGGCCACACAGAGCAATCGACTGAGGCTGTGCTCAGCCAAAGCAAGAACTGGTGGCTTGAGTTCTGATAACCGTATCCAGGCTGTCAAGACTGTCACTGTTTATGCATGGTAATCAGACCAAATCGTACAAAACAGCTACGAACTGCACTGTACTCATGGTTGCAATGAGTCACCTGCTGTCAAAAGCGTTGCGGGTCCACAATCACGAATCTGATTACCATGCATAAAAAGCCCTATCGTATCTTTTGGCTTTTCTTTGCTTGACATGCAAACGTAGGCGGGCGTACTACGCCCGCCTCACCGCCTTTCGCCAGACGCGTTGGCCAGTTGGCCAACCACTGAGTCGCTCTGGCCCGACGCGAAACTTCTCTACGCGGAAGGAGAGAGAGAGAGAGAGAGAGACGGAAGTGATTTATCATGCAACAATACGCACTCCGTTCCTCCTAATTGACCTTCACAGTTGACAAGAAGAGGCTGTACGTTTGCCTAGCTCGTGCTCCTGAATTGAATGTTCCGACGCAAACGATTGTGGGATTTGGGAAATTCCCTGTGCCGAATTTAGTAGAACGGCAGCCAATTGATTTGCAGCGTAAGTTGGATACATTAATCGAGTTGTTTTACGCATAAAAATCACGACGCTATTAGCAACAGCGGCTCGGGTCGGGTTTACGCGGCGATGGCCAGACCGATACGCGGGCCCGTGGAGGCCGTGCCGTAGTCGTGGACAACGTAGAACTGGCGCATGAACACATCGCCCAAAATCCAGAGGTTCTCGCTAAAGGCCTGGAAGCCCAGCAGACACTGGCTCGAGCCCGTGTTGATAATGTAGTCCTTTTTCTGGAGCGTGTATGTGTTGCCGTTGATCGTGAACGACACGGCCACACCCGAGGTCGTGCTACAGCTGATCGCGTACTGACCAGACCCGACGGAAGTCGCGCCGACAGCGCGCGCAAGTGCCGCGATCTGCGAGGCCGGGCCGGCGATCAACGACGTGCCCGAGTCGACAATGGCCCGGACCGACGACGACACGACGCTCGTGCTGCCGGCCTTGACACCACCAAGAGCAAACTGCCAGTAGCCAGGCGTGGTCACAGGGAAGTAGTTGATCGCGCCGGTGAAGTGCGCAGTGTTGACACCGCCAAACGTGATCTCACCAGCGGCGTTGTTTCCGAGGTAGAACGAGAACACAGGCGCATCCAGCGTGCCATCCTTGACGAGCTTTTGGATTGGGCCGGGGATGCCGTTCTCCGAGATCGTATCAAAGCCCAAGCCGAAAATGCCGTCAAACTTGCCCGCCGTGTAGAGCGAACCGAGGCCGCTCACAGTGTTGACTTCGGCAAAGAGCTGGTTCTTGACGGTGAGACCGCCAAAGCTGATAGTGTCTTGCGAGACGAAGCCCGACACCGGACCGCTGCCGTACTGGATCGCAAAGGTCGTGCCGTTCTTGACGTACGTCGACGACGCCGCGCTCGAGTAGACGGCGTGGGTACCAAACTTCTTGTTGGGCACCCAAATGTTGCTCGAGCCCGTGTCGTAAATCACAGCAAACTTCTGTGGCGGCGTGCCCACCGAGACCGTGCCGTAGTACTGGGCATTCTGGTAGTTGTTCAGCACGAGCTTGCCCGTGGTCTGCGTCGTGATGCCGGGCTTGCTGACGCTCTCGATGACCTGGCGCGAGAGCGTGTCAAGGAGCTCCTCGTCGGACATGCGCTGCACGGGCACGGACACAATGCCGGCCGAAGCGGGCTGCGAGATCACCGCGGCGAGGAGGGCACCGACGAAGGCGATCGGACGGAACATCTTGATGGGGGAGAGTTGGGAGGGGCTTGTCGAGGCGAAGGCAAAAGCGAAAGTGAGAGGATAATGGTCCGCTCGAAAACAAGACAGGGGCGCGACGACGAAATCCCTGGCTCAATTACTCGGCCCAACTAAACAAAGCAGGGAGATGCCTTTGGAGAACGAGAGAGCACATGATCCGTGCTCAGCTTCAAGGACCAGACGGGCGCATAGCGTAAGCGTGGACAGTCCTCGTCATCTTCGAGAACTAGAACCTTCCTATCCATTCTTCACGGTCGAGAAGTGTCAATGACCACCGGACTGGTGCAGAAGTGGAGGGACACAACATCATTTGTTGCTGGCCATTGTTTCTGAGTACAGCACTGCAGGGTATCTTTGCTGACCGCAATAGGTGACATGCGTCGCCTTTACGTGCAAGCCGTTTATTTTATGTGCCATGCAGAGGCAGGAGCTGACCCCGAATCAGACTGCTGTTGAACAAAATCAGGACGTCCTGGAGCTGGGAGTTTCTCCGGGATGTCATCTCGAAAAGTGTCCGCAGTGTGGACACTGCAGAGCCTCTGCAACGGAGGCGCAAATTCGTTTTCAGTCTGCTGTCTTCGTCGACCCGTAGATTGCCGAATCGAAAAACCGAAGGATTCACCAACAATACCGCTACTAACGTACGGTACCGGTAATAGTTATGTTCATGGCTGATCATCGGCGGTGGCGAGCTAAGAGTCTCGGCCACCTTCAGTACTGTTGACTTCTATGATTTACCATGGGAGCTCTTTTGGAAAAGAGCTGGTGACCCTCGGAATGATGTTTTGAGACGTGGGTGATTCACGTCTCACCCAGTTCGCGGCTCCACGGGCTGCAAGAACCTTCCACTCTCGGATTACATACATGTACTATCAACGTATTGTAATAGACCAAGAAAAAGCTCCACCAAGACTTCGCCCTCTCTCCAGCGCTTCCTCTGCCTCCAAATCGACCGCACCTCGGAGTCGATTTTGTTGTTCTGCATTAGACGCTGCTCGCATCATCACCAGAACCATCCGCTACTGTAGAGTTTGGCGTAAACACTGCTTCGCCGTTCGTGATCCTGCCTCGGATCCGCGAACGTGGTGCAACAGGGTGCAGCGATTGGCTAGGGCGTGAAGTGACAGATCCAACATTCGCGTGGCGCGAGGACCCCCGCGTCACCTCGCGAGGATCGTGATGGCTTGAGGTTTCAGCTTTGCCGCATCCTCTAGTGTTTTGTGAGCGAGCCAGCGTTTCTGTATGATACAGTAAGCGACGGCTGGCTCACGAAATCGATTGATTGGGTGGTACTGGAGATCGTTCTGTACTGCTTCCGCCCCGCTCTCTGTGGAAGGAGAGCAGACCGATCTATCCAATGCCGATGCCAAGTTTGTGTGCGCGACAGCAGCTAGATACTAGATAAAAGCACACACTAAGGTGTATTACCGTATTCGTAAACTGCTTTCTCTGGGTATTTTCGGAATACACCACGACGGGGATTCTCTCCGCCGACGAAAGCCATACAGACCTGAAGTCGTTATCACCACACACACGAGAGTCTCTCATCGATTCCTTGGTGAGACTGACAGCTGCACGCCACTTAGTACGCAATGTGGAGAATGCCCGGACGCTGGATGCGCACGCCATCCACTTCGTGCTCGATGAGCGGCCAGTCGGGCGACGCGCTGATGATTTCGTGGACCAGCTTACCATCGTCCCCTTCGTACAGCAGCACCGTGTCCTCCGACTTGGTGCCCGTGACCGAAGGGTTCCACGCAAAGCCCTGGTTGGCGCCAACGACGGCACTGTGCGTCGGCGTCGCGATCCACTCGCGGCTGAGGTATCCGGCACAGCCGCCCTGGTGGTGGAGCTTCCACTCGCCCGGGAACCCACGCGATTCGTACGCGTCTTGGATCGACTGGAACACGTCCTTGGCGGCGACGCCCGGTTTCGACTTGAGGATCGCGACGGCATCGACATAGGTCGCGGCATCATGGCGACGCAGCAGATCCTCGGGGACCTTGGCACCGGGCGTGGTCGTCACGTACACGATGCGCGTGCACGACAGCACAAAGCCCGCGCGGCGTCCGCACAGCACGATCATGACCTTGTTCTTGATGCGCTTGTTCGTGGGCAGCGGATGGCGAATCGCATCGACGCGTTCGTCGGCCGCGACCAGCATCACGACCGGCGTGATGCCGCGCGGCCAGCACGCGGCGCTGAGCGCGCTCGCGATCTCCCACTCGGTCATGGTCGGACGCACTTGCTTGGAGACGGCGCCAATGATCTCGCCGCAGTCCTTGCCCAGCTCGCGGTAGATTTGCTGCTCGTACTTCGTGAGCGTCTTGCGCAGCGGCTGAATGTGGGCCTCGAGGTCGGCGTCGCTTTGCACGCGGTCACTGCCCGCGAGTTTCTTGGCGATCGCCACGGCGCTCGGCTGGTCGTACCACGGATCTTCATGGAGCTGTGTGTCATCAAGAAGTGAGTCCGGGTAGTCATATTATTATATTTGAATTCGCGCGTTCGCACCTTGACCTGGTCCTGCAGACCGTCGAGCTCTTCGTTGATGAGCCGGTGGCCTTCAATCTCGTTCGTGAGCACGACGACCTGCGTCGCGTCCACGTAGACCGAGCACACGCCGCCTACACAATGTGATAACCAATTAAAGATCAGGATGCTTCTAAAGACGATGATTCTTGCGGCCGTACCTTCGGTGGCCATGTTGATGAACGTGCGCCCGCCGGTCGTGAGCCACGCAATGTTGTGCGCGCGGCTCAGCACGATCGCGTCGAGCGACGCGTCCACGAGCACGCGGCGGCTGCCGGATCCGGGCACAGAAAGCGCGTGAGACCATGCGCAAAGCCTCCACTAACTCATAGGAAGAACGTACAGCGCCGCAGTCTTGAGCTGGAAGTCGGCGCGACGCTGCGCCGTGTCCACGGCGAAGGCCTCGACGTACTTGCGGTCGTCCATGGCGGTGGCTGCTTGGGGTTTCTCTCTCCTGATCCGAAATGACGGAAGAGGAGGAGGGGAAGTGAGCTTGTGTGGAGGGAAGGTGTTGAAGATGAGAGTACAGAGTGATGTACGCTACACAAGTATACAATTACAAGGGTAATCATTTATAAAGGTAATACATAATTAGTGGAAGTGCTTGGTGCTTGGTGCACAATATATAGGTTATAGAATTGAATGATATGTAGCGGGTATAACTGAGAACGGGGTCCATGGGAGTTTGGGGCAGAACCTGAGTTAGATGATATGCTTTTGTGCAGGTGCATCCACTAATCATGGAAATCGCATCTTCCCATCTTTGAGTTTGGTGGGCGAATTCCATGTCCAGGCGGAAATCTCAGGCAGCCTGGAGATTGGTGCCGCTCGCTGTACTGTACTGCAGTCATGCTAAGACGATTGGCTCTCCGCGGCTGCTGCACGCACAGCGACGGCGTGGGTCTTCCTCATGCGTGCGGCTACTCTGGGAGGGATCACCAAGAGATTGGAGATATAGAGCAGTCGTATGAGATACACGCCGTGCCACGGCGCGCGTTCAGCACAGCTGATCGTTCAGCACTGCTGATCGTAGCGGAACACAATGAACGAGTTGCATGGCCTCGTGTGGGCGAGTGTTGTTGCTGCTGGGCTGCAGAGCGCCGTTTGGGAGAAGGGCAAACAGCGGATTACGAATGAGCAAGCGCCGGTTAACAAATGAGCGCTTAGCAGTCGCAGATGCACTGCAGTTTAAACAGAAATCCGCTCGGCGGCTCCATACACTGGCTTGAGTGTGGATGCTGGTATTAGCGTGGGAGTACAGTACTCAGCGTCTCGGCGGAAAGCCATCATGGAGTTGGCGGAGACCAAACGCCAACTGGCCCAGCTGCAGACAGCCATGGTAGGCGTGGACACCGAGCTGCAGCGGATGAACAAGACGTTTGTCGTCTTCCGGACGCGGTGCGTTCATTGTCGTTACTCATATATATGATATTGCGTTGACAATGCTCATCGTGGATGGCGGGTATGTCCATAGTGAGGCCAATGTGAGTCGCACTTTACGCGAGTACGGCCGGCGGAATCGGTTACTGCTGGACGCCGTTCGGCTCATGAGCTCCAGGGTACACACGTGAATTAGCCGAAACAGTATCGACGTCTCTGATTTCATCTATTGTTTGTGGCCGCTGTAGGTCCTCCAATTATCCGAATCACTGCAGCGCAGCGAGAAGCGCAAGCAACAGGTCGTCGTCGCTTCCCACGAGCTCAAGCGCGGGCTCGTGGTCGAGCGCTGCCAGCGAGAAGAGTACGTGGATGTCTTGTGGTCTTATGTGCGTAGTGTATACTACTAAAGTCTCTATCGACCTGCCTGTGTGTATTTCTCTCGCAATAGCTTGCTGCAGCAGTGCGTTGAGCTCGAGTCGTGCCTGCGTTCCTTTCAGACGGCGGCCAGCGAGTCGGCCGAGCGCGCGCAAAGCGTCGAGCGCGAGAACGCCGTGCTGCAACACGCAATCAAGCAGCTCTGCGCGTACTCTCACGAGCTCACACAGTCGCAGCGTGCGCTGCAGCGCGAGCTCTCGCAGCTCGAAGTCGAGGGCCGCGTCGAGCCGGCCGTGTTTGGCTGAGAAGTGGCTTCACTTTCTACTAAGTGCGATGGCTTCACTCGTAAAGTACGCATGATGTCAAAGCCACGGTGGCCACTGATTCCCAACCGCCGCCGCATTCAGCCTCTCATTGGCTAATAATATCCGTGGAATCGTTTTTATTGGCTAAAAATAGTGTTAGAACACGTCACATGCGTCAGCTGATTCGGGATTTTGGACCTCCTCGCCCCAACTCGAGGAGACTTCTCTCTCTCTCTCTCCCCCCTTTCGCTCGTCCGCATTTGCTGATCCACATCGCCCCGCAACCACCTCCTCTTCCCTTCATCACCATGAGCACCGCCGCCGCTGGAGACCACGAGCACCTGACGCTGAGCATCGTCGGCCTCGGCAACCCGCTGCTCGACATCTCGGCCGACGTGGACCAGGAGCTGCTCGACAAGTACGCGCTCAAGCTCGACAATGCGATCCTCGCCGAGGACACGCACCTGCCGCTCTACGAGGACATCACGACCAAGTACAAGCCCGTGTTCGTGGCCGGCGGCGCCACGCAGAACTCGATCCGCGTTGCGCAGTGGATGCTCAACAAGCACAACTCGAGCGCCACGTCCTTTTTCGGCGCCGTCGGCAAGGACGCCCACGCCGACAAGCTCCGCGAGTGCGCCGAGAAGGACGGCGTCAAGGTCCACTACATGGAGCACGACGACGTCGCCACGGGCACGTGCGCCGTGTGCGTTGTCGAGTCGGAGCGCTCGCTCGTGGCCAACCTCTCGGCCGCCAACAAGTTCCACCATGACCACTTGGCCCACGAGACGAGCCAGCAGATCATCCAGCAGGGCAAGATCTTTTACTCGGCCGGCTTCCACCTCACGGTCTCGCCCACGGCGCTCATGACGCTCGCGCAGCACGCGCACGACCACGGCAAGATCTTCATGATCAACCTCTCGGCGCCCTTCATTGTGCAGTTCTTCAAGGACCCGCTCATGGCGGCCGTGCCGTTTGCCGACTTTGTCTTTGGCAACGAGAACGAGGCCAAGGAGTTCGGCGTGGCCCATGGCTGGGGCGACGACCTCCAAGAGGTCGCGCGCCGCCTTGCGGCACTGCCTAAGGCCTCGGGCGCGCGCGCGCGCACGGTTGTCTTCACGCAGGGCAGCGAGCCCACGATCGTCGCCCACAACGGCACGGTCACGCTCTACCCGGTTCCGAAACTCGCGGCCGCCGAGATTGTCGACACGAACGGCGCCGGCGACGCCTTTGTGGGCGGTTTCACGTCGCGCCTCGCGCTCGGAAAGCCCATGGCGGACTGCGTGAACGCCGGCCACTGGGCCGCGCAGGTCGTGCTGCGCCACTCGGGCTGCACGTTCCCCGAGGTGTGCGAGTACTCGGACTAGGCTGCCCCCCTCCCTCTCCGCTCTATGGATAGAAAGGCGCACGAGGACGGCCCCCCACACAGCCGGGGGCGCTCGAGCAAGAGCGATACGCGGTCCGCGTCGTCCCTCTTCCTTGGCGTTCTCGTTTCGCGCCCTTCTGTAATGGTCTCTCCCACCACCGCACCATAGACCGCTGTTTCATGTTCACTCTTTCTATGCGTCTCTTCTCTCTCTCTTTCTCTCTCTCTCCTGTTTCTACTGGGCCACAATGTTGAGCAGCCCATGGGCGCCCTGCTTCTTGGGCGGAATCAAAATCGCCTTGCGCACCGTCTTGCCCTGCAAGTGCTTCTGCACGGCCGGCGAAGCCAGCGCGAGCGCCAGCACGTGGTCGCGGTCGTGCTGCTGGTCGGGAGCGACCAACACCTCACCCCGCGACTTGCCCTGCACCTGCAGCACGATCTTGACCTGCGCGTTCGCGAGCAGCGCGCTGTCAAACTGCGGCCAGCGCGTCTCGTGGACGTCGTCCACTCCGTTGCCAGAGGCAGCAGTAGTCGTGAGCCTCGCGGCCGCGAGCCTCTCAAACATCTCGGCTGCGCTGTGCGGCGCGAGCGGTGCCAGCATTTGCACGAGCGCCTCGAGCGCCTCGTGGTACACGCGCGTGCCGTTGAGCGCCTTCATGTCTTGGAGCAAATTGCTCAGCTTCATGAGCTCGGCGATCGCCACGTTGAACGACTGGTGCTGGTCCAGCGCCTCAGTCACGCGCTGGATCGTGCCGTGCAGTTGCAGCCGCAGCTCGTGTTCTTGAGACGGAGAGCTTCCAGTGGGCGTGGCGGCCGCCGTGATGGCCTGGTCCAGCAGCGTCCAGATCCGCACGAGCCACCGCGACTGGCCGGCGAGGTCGGCCTCGTCCCACTCGAGTTCGTGGGCAGGCGGTGCCTTGAAGAGCACGACGAGCCGCGTGACGTCGGCGCCGTGCTGGCGACGAATCTGCTCCGGGTCCACGCCGTTGTACTTGGACTTGGACATCTTCTCCCACACGGCAATGGCGTCTTTGCCCGTGGCCTTCTCGACCACGCGTCCCGTGGCCTCATTGGTCTCGTACTCGTCCGGCTTGAGGTACCGCAACGAGCCCTGTGCCTTGTACGTCCTGCCCAGCACCATGCCCTGCGCGAGCAGCTGCGTGAACGGCTCGTCGGTCGCCACGAGCTGCTGGTCGTAGAGAAACTTGGTGAAGAAGCGAGAGTAGAGCAAGTGGAGAATCGCGTGCTCAATGCCGCCGACGTAGAGGTCTACGCCGGCCTGCGGCGTCATCCACTTGTCCACGGCGTCCCGTGTGAAGGGCTGCGCATCATTGCGCGCATCGCAGTACCGCAAAAAGTACCACGAGCTGTCGACAAACGTGTCCAGGGTGTCCGTGTCGCGCGTGGCGGCGCCGCCGCACTGAGGACACGTGCAGTTGCGCCACTCGGCCATGCGCGCGAGCGGAGACTCGCCGTCGCCACCCTTGAGGTTCTCGGTCGTTTCTTTCGAGCCGCTGTCCATAGGCGGAAGCCGCACGGGCAGATCCGCGACGGGGACGCCCACGGGTCCGCACTGCGCGCAGTGGATCACGGGTACAGGCGCGCCCCAGTACCGCTGGCGCGACACGAGCCAGTCGCGCAGGCGGAAGTGCGTCGTCTCGTGGCCGAGTCCTCGTGTCTGAAGCCACGCGTTGATCTGCGGGATGGCCTCGGTAGAGGTGAGCCCAGAGAACTCGCCGCTGTGTTGCAGCACGCCCTGGGCTGTCGTAACCTCATCCTCGTCTGGACCGCCCTCTGAAGCAATGACGCGCTGGATGGGCAGTGCATGGTGCTGCGCAAACGCATAGTCGCGCTCGTCGTGGGCCGGCACGCCCATGACGACGCCCGTGCCGTACTGCGGCAGCACGTACTCGGCCAGATAGAGCGGAAGCTTGTCGTGGGTCATGGGGTGGCGAGCGTAGAGTCCTGTGAAGACGCCGCTCGTGGTCTCGCCCTTGGCGCGGTCGTCTTTGCTCAGGCGCTGGACACGAGCGATGTAGGCCTCGACACTGGCGAGGTGAGCTGCTGGGATATGGGCGAGCAGCTCCGCCACAAACGGCGATTCCGGTGCGAGCGAGACGAACGAGACGCCAAAGAGCGTGTCGACGCGGGTCGTGAAGACGGGGAGCGAGACGCCAGCTACGTCCACATCAAAGAGCACGCGCGAGCCCTTGGAGCGGCCGATCCACGCGGCCTGCATGCGCTTGACGGCGTCCGGCCACTTGTCCAACTACCAGGTCCAAGAGTTGGAAAAACAACGTTGGCCAGCCAACACCAACAAAATAAGATCCAATGCACGCACCCGATCGAGATCGTCCAACAAACGGTCGGCATAGTCAGTGATCTTGAGGAACCACTGGTTCAGGAGGCGCTGCTCGACGATGGCGCCCGAGCGCCACGAGCGGCCTTCGGCGTCGACTTGCTCGTTCGCGAGCACCGTCTTGTCCACGGGGTCCCAGTTCACGACGGCCTCTTTGCGGTACGCGAGCCCCTGCTCGTGAAGCTGCAGGAAGATCCACTGGGTCCACTTGTAATAGTCCTCGGCGCACGTCGTGACCTCGCGGTCCCAGTCGAGGCGGATGCCCAGCGCCTGCAGTTGGCGCTTGGCCTGCGCAATGTTCTGGACCGTCCAGTCGGCCGGCGAGATGCCGCGCTCGATTGCCGCGTTCTCGGCCGGCAGGCCAAACGCGTCCCAGCCCATGGGATGGAGCACCTATCGATCGTTGGCGCTTCTGTTAGAATGAGAATGAGAGAGAAACGAGTTAATTATCGACGCACGTCAAAGCCCTGCATGCGCTTGAGCCGCGCGACGCAGTCGCTGATCGTGTACACGCGCACGTGTCCGATGTGCAATTGGCCTGCAGCCACCGTGAGAATGAGTATCTCCAGCAGACACGTGACCGAAATATCGCTGACGCACCGGAAGGATACGGGAACTGCGAGAGGCAGTAGTACTTGGGCTTCGTGGAGTCGTTGGCATTGTTGGCAAGAGTGGGTTTGTCGGCCTTGGCGGCCCAGCGCTGCTGCCACTTGGCCTCGACTGCGGACCACGCATGCGAAGAGCTGGCGCGCACAAGCGATGCGCCCGCACGCGCGCGCGGCTTCACGAGCGCTTGCCGCCACAGCATTTTCGATCCCAACAGATTGAGCGGCCAACAGCCAACGTTGGCGGATTATAGCACGGTTAAAACCGAAGTGTACCAATGGGTTACCCTGATGAAGAAGCCAAAATGGAGCATTTTCACATACATAGTTTCCGATCCGTTTTTCGTTTTTTCTTCTCTCTTTCTCTGCCTGCAGGACATCGAGTCTGCTTCGCTTGCGAGCACGTACGGCTCTAGTGCTTCTTGGTCTGGTTATGCGCGCGCCACGGCGCCGTGTCGCTGAAGATCGGGATGAAATTGTTGATGGCGTCGCGCTGCTTCTGCACGATGCACTCGCAGATCCACACGATGTTGCGGACCTCCTGCTCCTTCAACTTGACGTACGCGTAAAAGCTCGCTGCAGGAAGACCACGAATCATCAGCACACTATACCTCAATAGAGCCATCGAACACCAACGCACCAAAATGCATCTGGCTCTGGAACGCGAGCTCGCACATCTGCACGTCACGCTCGTAGAACGCGTCGTCGATCGACTTGTTGTCGACGCCTTGCGACTGGTGGACCTCCCAAATGTGGCGGTACACCGGGTACGGGTCGAGCGCAGCACCAAGCGAGGCCTCGTCGCCGGCCTCGCTGAGCTTCTCGGTGGCTTCCGGGTACAGCGAGCCGATCGACGGGTACAGTGGCTTGCGGTCCGAGATGCGCATGGCCGGCTCGTTCAGCGGCGTGCCGAACGAGTTGAGCGTGATGTTGATGGCGATGCGGTCGGCGCGCGCGCGCAGGATCTCGCCCATGATCACGGCCGTATCGCCACCGCATTTCTATCGTACCACCATATCGTCAGTGTCCAACGGACTACATGTTCACACGCGATCGGATGGGCGTACCTGCGAGTAGTTGTAAAAGTCCTCGAGCCAGAGCTTGAGCATGCTGTTCTTGATGAGCTCCATCTGCACTTCCTCGAGCACGTTGCGCACTTCGGACGTGCCGTCCATGCGGTCGCCGGCGGCGCTTTCCTCAAGAAACTGGCTGAAATACGTGCCTGGAATAATGGAATAAACACACCGAAGGGATCAGTGTCCTGTACAAAACTAATAGCCTTGGAAAAGGGAAACGGACCGATGGGCGTGTCGATCAGCACGGTCTCGTAGAGATCCGAGTAGCCCTTGGAGTTGGGCTCGAACGCGCAGATGCTGCGCATGATCGAGGCGTCAAACGTGCCCAGCGGGTGGAGCTGTGGGTAGCCACAGAGATTAGAAGTGGCAGAAGGCAGACAGCAATCGGCGACGGCACATTTCGCACCTGCGGGATGAGCTCGTTCACGTCGCGACCGTTGAGCGTGCCCTTGAGCAGCAAGATGACATTGTCGATCATGTACTCGTACGTGATAAAGTCCAGGAAGCCGCCGAGCGGCTCCGAGGCCTGCGCGCGCAGAAACATGAACTCTTGCACGAGCTTGTTGGTCGTGCCGGCCTGGATCAGCGTCGGCGACACACTGGCCGACTACAGAAGCACAGCGTCAGTCTCTCTTGTGGTATATCTACTACCCATAGCAACGGCCCCACGCACCTCGTCAGCGAGGAACTGGTCATAGTCCGTCTCCTGGAGGTTCAGCTTGACATCTACTCGCTGTGAGTCCCTGAATCGTTTCCATTTTTAAGAGTTTCGCTTCCGCACCTTCGAGGGTCTCGCACTGCGTGAGGTGGTGGTAGTCGACGTCGTCCAGGAACGCCGAGCGGTAGCCGCGCACGAGGCCCTCCACGTAGCCGTGGTCGATGTTGAAGCTCGTGATGTCGCCCGCCGACATGGTCATGGGTCCTTCTTGGGGCTGCCTGCTCGTGGAAGAAGTGGGCGCCTTGGTGTGTTGGGTCTTTGTCGTCGCCAACTGACTTGGATTCAGTATGCAGACGAAATCTGCACTTGGTATCAAAGAGCAGTTTCGCTCCAAGCAGAGCGCGCTGTGCAACCTTCGCGCAACCTCCGACTGGGTATTAAATAGTGACAGCTCTCTATTCCAAGCATGTCCTTCTACCGGGGGGATCGAGTGGCATTAAAACGGGAGTGAACCCATCGTTAGTGCCCTTCTCTTCTCAGAAACAGAAACCTGGGAAACGGATGCGGGCGGGCCAAGTGGCCAACCTGAGATAAACGACAACTCCTCTCGCGGCGCCATGGACGCGTCCGCGTCCCCACAGCCGCCGCAGCAGGCCTCCTCCATGTCCCAGGCGCCGCTGCGCACCAAACGTGCGCGCCGCCACGGCTGCCAGACGCCCTGGGCGCCCGCACAGATCATTGTACGTCACGAATCTGATTTGTCCGCGAGGAGCTCACTTACGGGGGGAATTAACAAACAACACGCTGCCATTGGATCCCATAGACTCTCGGCGTCGTGCTGCTCAACATCACCGTGTTCTACGTGTTCAGCGTCCACGAGCTGCCGTCGGATCTGCGGCGCATCGTGCTCGTGCTGGTGTCGATCCAGGTCGCCATGGTCACGCTGCTCTATATCGCCGTGCGTTTCATTTTCTACCACTTGGAAAAGGGGCCCTGCGATGTGCGGCCTGATAATCTCTCCCTATCGATAGATCTCGCTCTTGGACCCAGCGCACCCTGCAGTTATCGAGCGGCAACAGCGGCGCTCGCCACAGTCGTCGGCCGTGAGCGCGACGCAGTCGCCCGACGACGACGCGACCAGTGCCCCGCAACTCGGCTCGCCGGCACTGTCGTCTTCGTCTTCCTCCTCCTCTTCCTCGACGACAGTAGCAGTGACGGGCCCCGCGCGACCCACAACGCTGCAGTGCGCACTCTGTGACGCCAGTGTCTCGTCGGGCACGCGCCACTGCAGCGTGTGCCGCAAGTGCGTCGTCGGCTTTGACCACCACTGTGTCTACATCAACACGTGCATCGGCTCGCGCAACTACCCGCTGTTCATTGCGCTCCTCACGTGCTCCATCTTGCTGGTCGCGACACAGCTCGTCATCGCGGGCTTTGCGATCGACCGGCTCCGCACACGCGGCGACACGGCGCGAGCGCTGGTCGTCGCCGTGCTGTCGATCCCGCCGCTGCTGCAGCTCGTGTGCATGGTCTTCTTGGCGTCGTTCCATTCCTATCTCTTTTGCAAGGGCCTGCGCACGTACGAGTGGCTCCAGCAGTGGTTCTCCCAGCAGAGCGCGCAGCGGTACGCGGCCAAGACGCCCAAGTGGAAGAGCCGCCGACGCGCGCCCGACTATAGAGAGGACGATGACGCTGGGTACACGGCACCACCGCAACAGATAGAAGTCGTATCACACGTTTAGAAACAATTGCATTAATTTTTTCACAGCAAGAACCGGATCCGCTTCAAGATGTCGCGCGTCGTGCGCTTCGTGGTCATCGAGTCAAAGACGCCGCGATGGCGCGCGTTGGCGAGCTCAACGTCGCTGATGTCCGCCCGCTTGAAGTCGGTCAGCAGCTGGTCGTCGTGTGGGCACCAGATCTCGGGCGGCGTGTGGCCAAGCAGAAACACACGCGCAACGTCACGATCGCCGCTCGCCCAGTACAACGCACAGCAGACCGTGTTGAGATCGTGGCCCGTCTCGAACTGCAGTTGGGAGAGTAGAGTATCGGCATCGTCGGCGCTCGCTTCGGAGACCGGGATGAGTCGGTCCAGCGACTTGCGTTTACTGGGAGGCGTCATGCGCTGGCCCACCATCTCTTCTAGCTGTGACAGCAGCTCCGGCGGTGCTGAGCGCGGCGGCGGTGGAGGGCGGGTTGCGCGGCCGGGTGTGGACATGGACTCGAGCGAGAAGCGTCCGCTACGGCGACGCTTCTGTGGGGTCGGGGACGCCTGCTTCTTGGGGGTCGAAGTCGCAAAAGGATCTTTGGCATGCGAGAGACGATGCACTCGTTTCGGCTGAGGGGTGCGGGGTGCAGAGTGGAGCAACGAGGTCGGTGAGTCGGCGGCCACGGGAGGTGGCGGCGGAGGGATGAAAAAACGATCGAGCAGCGGACGTTTCGAGGCGTTGAACGCAATCGCGTGCCAGTAGCTTGACAGCATCTCTCCAGCAGGAGGGCTGGGGACTTGCTTGTCTTGCTCATCATCCGTGGCATTTGCTTCCTCGGCCTCCTCCTCCTTTGCAGCTGCTCCGACAGCCTCGACTCGTTCTGTGGAATCCACAGGCGGTGGCGTCAATGGACGCGACGTGACTATTTCATCGTCACTGGGGAACACCAGGGTATCGGCATCAGGCGTTGGCTCCACACGCGTTTCCGCTTCTTCATTCTCCGCCCCATCCTTGGCCTCGTCCTCTCGTTCCAACGAGCGACTGGTCGTTTTCTTGGTGCGCTTCTTCGCACGGCCTTGAATCTCCTCGTCGCTGTGGCCACCGCCGTTTTCTCGGTCCGGCGTTGTAGTTTCTTTGTCAGCACCATCCGCTGCCACGGGCTCGACGGCCGCTTCCTTCCTCTTTGCTGCCACCGCCCGTGGACGTCGCACCCTCCGTGTCGGGGCCTCGGCCGGCTCCGTCTCGGAAGCACGACTGATCTCGTCCAGATTCGCCATGCCGGCCTTCTCAAAGATCGCAGCTCGCTCCTGCTTGGTCAGCGGTACGAGCTGCTTGCGGTAGTGCTCGTGCAGGCTGCTGGACGTTCGGTCGAAGAGCTGCTGCGCGACCGCGTCCTTCCAAATGCGCTCGGGCACAGTCTGCTGATTGTAAAACTTGGGGTACTTTTCGTGGAGGAACTGGAGCATCTTGGCCTGCTCGTCCACCGTGAAGAAGCGCTTGGGTGGGCGTCCGCTGGCCGTGCGCCGGGGCTTGATCGCTGGCAACGCAATGTACGGCGTAATCTCCTTGAGCACGCCGCCCTCGACTGAGTCTTCAATGAACTCGGCCGCGACCCAGTTCTCGCCGGGCTTGAGCTGCCCGCGCTCGACGATCTCGATGGCGCCGCCCACCATGTCGGCCACGACCTCGCCGCCATTCTGCGTGATCAGGATGCGCAGTTCAGCGCGTCGCTCGGCCTGCAGCGTACGCGCGAGGTAGAACTTGTGGCCGCGGAACAAGTCGCCGCTGGGCATTCGCGGCGGCTCGCTCTCTTTCTGTTCCTCGTGAATGCTCGCGGTCTGCGCGGGCGGTTCGCTCTCCTTCGTTTCCTCGTCATTGCTCACGTTCTGCAAGGGCTCTGGAGACGGCGCTTGGTGCTGTGGCTGCGCCTGCGTCTCCTCTACCGGTCCCACATCGCGCTGAGCGGCCGGCGGCGTCTGGAGCCGCGTACCGAGCGCCTTCCGGCGCACGAGCTTCTTCGTCATTCCCGTCTCCCTTCGCCTTCCCGCGTTTTGAGCCGTTTGAAAATTGGCTGTGAGCGTTTGCCCTAACCCCAGGATTCAAACCCCTGGGAAAGTAGCTTTGCAGGTCGACCGAATGTCGCACGACTGTGGAGGTCGACCGAATGTGGAGCGAACGACCTTCGCGTCACCTCCCACATGGCTTCATGCGAAGAGATCCAAGATGGAGGCTGTCGCGACGCCCGCTGAAGAGCGCTTCCTGCAGGTGCGGCACTCGGTCTTCACGCTCCCATGTATAATAGACCGGTCGATCTGAGGCTGTTCTGTTTGGTGTCTATTGCAAGTGGCTCACAGAGCACGGCGCGCAGTTCCCCAAGATCCAGTGGCCGCGCGTGACGCCCAACGGACTGCGCGGCGCGACGGCGCGCGAAGCGATCGCGACCAATGAGGTGATGGTGTCGATCCCGCAGACGCTCATGATCTCAGAGGTGACGTGCTGGGAAGATGCGACGCTGCGCCGCGTCTATGAAGAGAATCGCGACCTCTTTGCGCGGGACGATCCGGTACTCGCGCTCTTCCTCGTGCGGGAGCTCGCGAAGGGCGAGGCGTCCTTCTACTTTCCGTACCTAAGCATCTTGCCCGAGGTCGAGACGGTCCAGGACTGGACACCCACCGAGCAGCACGAGCTGCGCGATCCGTGAGTGGGTACTTGAGTAGTGTGGAGCGGGGATGAGGAGGTACTGACCGGCAAACCGGCAGCCCATTAGTCGACGCCGCGGCGCGACGCAAGGCCGAGATGACGGCAGTCTTCAGCAAGATCATGAGGCGACTCGAAGATAAGTACCCCGTGAGTAGTATCGCTCTTGTGCTCTGGGTAATTTCGACTAGGAGAGGAGTAACCGTGATACGCTGGTGGCTGGGCAGGGAGAGTTCCCAACGGATACGTACACGTTTGCGAGGTTCCGCTTTGCGTGGAAGAACATCCAGGCGCGCACGTTCGGGCGGCGGCTGCCGTGGACGGCGCTCGTGCCTTTCGCCGACTGCCTGAACCACGCCAACGTCGCGACCAAGTACGACTTTGACGTGGACGCCAGCGGCACGTTCCGACTCTTCCCAAGCGCGACTACGAGCTTTGCGGAAGGCGCGGAAGTCTTCAACAGCTACGGTCGCCGGCCCAATTTCTCGCTTCTGCTGGACTACGGATTCGCACTGGAGGACAACGAGTGGGACTTTGTCGACATGGAGCTGCCACGCGACACGGCGCAGATCCTCGGACGGCGCTTCCCGTTCCGGAAGCGGCTCCGTCTCGAGAAAGAGACCACGGTCGACACGCTCTTCCCGCTCGCCACGTTCCCCCATGATCCAGTCAACCCACCGCAAGAGGGTGATCGACAGGAAGCCATCTCGCCTGCTCTGTTTGGTGAGGCGACGTCGCGACGAGAGGCGCTGCTCTGGTTCCGTCGGCTTGTGGTCGACTCGTTGGACCGGTTCGAATTGACGCTGGCAGAAGATGAAGTCCGGCTCGTCGACGACCGGTTGCCCGACCGGCTACGCATGGCGATCGTGTATCGCGTCAGTCGCATGCGGATTCTTGCCCGGTTCGTGCGAGAGCTGGACATCGCGCTAGATAGCGCCAATTACGAGACGAGTGGGGACGGCGAGCGTGGGCTCACGGTGGTGGTGGCAAACCTGCACGACGTGAGAATCGAGGCGTGACCGCTGGCAGAACGCGTGTGAACATGTGGTGCTTTGGTATTGAAGTCGTTTGGTTAAGTATGAATACGAGGGATCTCGCAGCTATCTCGCACGATCGCCAATAGCTCTTCTCTCTTCTCTTCCGACTCGAACGAAAACGATCGTTTCTCTGCAATACAGGCACCGTGTCAGTGGGTTTCCGTACTAGAACCAAGAGGAAAACTAAAGCAATATACGACCACATACCATCGGCACCCGTACTGGTCGTACCAAACACGTGGAAAATGAACGACTTTTCGTCAATTTTGTGGCTGTGGATGATCGATTCCATGCGCTCAAACTGTGCAAGCACGGCGTCAAAATGAGAGAATTAGAAAGGAAGAGAACGACATTTGGACGCACCAGTAGTTGCATGTGCGGTGGCGATCCGGACTCTGCATCTTCTTGCGACTTCCACAAGACGAATCGGTACGGCCGATAGGCGAGGAACCACGACTACCACGTACAACACAAACAGTACATCAGCTCAGTTTACAAACCACCGAGCAGGTCCACCGCGAGCACATCGTACCTTGTAGCTGCGGTCACTGTCGCCTTTGGACATGATCGTGCCCGCCCAGAGCGCCTGGTGGCGCAGCCGCAAGCGCCGATTCGCTTCCTGCTCCTTCTCCACGACCTTGCCCTGCAAGAACACTTCGCGCTCGGCCTCGTAGATCTCAATGAGATCTTGATCGGTTGGCAGCGATGTAATCAAGTTCCACAAGACCTTGCGCACGTGGTTACTGGGTGGTGAATCCTCGAAAAAGACCGCGCCGAATTCCGTGATCCCAAACACGAGCACAAGCCAACGACCCTTGACAAACGAAAGCACGATCATTCCAACAACCAGCACGGCCAGCACGAGCGCTGACTTCCACGGATGAGTCCAGTTGAACAGATTCTCGACGGAAGCAATCGTGCCGCACGCGCCGTCAATGTCATTCTGGAGCGTCTTGATCGTGTCTTTGACCTTGGAGAAGGCGTCGAACAGATGCTGACCGATCACGGCCGGTTTTTCCTTCGCAATGAAAGACTCACAGATACTCTCCGAGTACTCACGTTCCACGTGCGGGATCCGCTTCTTGCTCGAGGCGACGATGTTTGAGGCGATGCGACGCAGTGTCCCGCTGTTGCTTGCCTGGGCAGCGGACAAACGCTTGGTTGCGCGGGTCTCATTCTCGTTTGTGCACAGCTCTACACGCACGAGTAACTCGTCCCTTTCGCCTTGGCCATCCGTTGTATTCGCAGTGGACGTGAGCGGCACCCGCAATTCGTGGCTTGATTCGGACGAGCTTCTGTAGTCTTTCAGCGACACCACACCACTGGCAACAATCAAATCCGGCGTCTCCCGGGCCTCACCCGTGAGCGAGAGACAGAGCTCAAACTTGAGCAGGCCGGGAAACAGTTTCCACGGCGCCAGATCGTCACGCCCGGAAAAGTTCTTACGGCATGCCTGAGGGATGGGAAAGTAGAACGCGTGGTGGTCCACGCCACAGGACTCTCGCAGTACGGTGAATGCGTCATCTTCTTGGGACGCGCGCCACGCGCGGCACCGTTCACACGTGCACACTGCAGCGTTGTGGCGCCACGAGACGTTGTAGTTGCGGAACGGAAACTCCTTTCGCTGCTTTTGCTGTGGTGGCGCAAGCGATGTGAGTGCCGAGGAGGAAGCGGCCGATCCAGAGGTCGGCGCTGCCATCTTCCACACAGGATGTCGCGACTTTTCGACAGGATGCGTCCAGCCGATGATCGCTTCAGTGAATGGAGATGGCAAGAAGTGGGTTTCTCCACGCTTGTAGTTGTGCTTGGTGTCGTTTGGGAGGTACGTCATCTTGATGTAGTAATTGGCCCTGAGCACAATGTCCTTGAGGAGCGTTTGCGACGCCATAATATTTCGGTCGGTGGTTTCCGAGATCTTGGCTTCGTGGACGGCAACGTAGAGATCCGCAATGGGGCGATGGAGCTGGAGCCGCTCTTCTTGCTCGAGATCGTAATCTTCGTAATTGATCCAGTGCTTCTCTAACTTGCCTTCCAGCCGTAGGTGCAGCTGATAGATCATGTAGACCACAACGCCACACAGCACGTACGCGCCAATGTGCTCGACGTTCATCCAAAGACACGACGCGACAAACAGCGCAAAGCAAAAGCCCGATTTCTTTTTGCTTTTCCACGCGATGATGTCCGCGTACTCGGCATCAAACCACCGCACCATCTTGATGGTTCGTCCGAGGCGATCAATCGTGGCGCGCAGCGACTCGACGCTGAACTCTTTCTCGGCGAGTGCCGCGGCAGCAGCTGCCATGTCATTTGCGTCCTGGTCGGCGCGGACACGAAACAGTTCGCGCTTGCACTCAACATAGTCTAACGAGAGCAGCGCAAACCCAAGCTTCTTCTTCTTGCTTGCGACTTGCTTCTTCTCAGCGGGGAGCGTAAGTGCGAACCGGTCTTCATGGGTCAATGTCGGGACCGCCTCCGCCGCCAAAGCGGCGCTCTCATCATCTGGTTGACGATCATTTAGGTCAAACTCGCGCAGCGCGACGCGCAGCTTCTTCATGACTGGGTGGAACCGCGCGAAGGAATCGGCCTCGCGCTGGAGCAGCTCAAACAGCGACGTTTTGAGCTCGGCGATACACGTGTCCGAGTTGAAATCGATCACTTCAATCTTGAACATGGCGTTGCGGTGTCTCACCTTGAGGCAAACGCGCTCCATGTACATCGGGTCGGCGCTCTTGAGCACGGGACTCGTCTCGTACACGACACCGTCGAGCGTGATCCGACTGTACGTGTCGCCATCGAAAATGTTTTTCGCGTGGAGTTTGGACGCCGGGTTGCACTGCTTGGAGCACAAGTGGAGCCCGTCCAACTTGACAAAGAGCCGTCCAACGGCGTCCGTGACGTCATCGTTCAATACCTTGAACGGGACGCCACGGTGCTTGCGGTACACGGGAGGTGTATCCACGGGAGGGAGCGATGGCACCTCGCTCTCGCCAGACGGAGGACTCAACTGGCCGTCACTCAAACTATCACTACCACTGCGTAATCGCGATGGCCGTTGCTGCTGCTTACACGGGCATTTGGTCATGGCCTTCATGATACAGGCCTTGTGGACGTCAATGCCGCACGTCTCGCACCGGTAGCCCCACACGTTGTTGAGCACATTGACGATCACGCGGTCGCATGCCGAGCAGACTGGAATCGCCAAGCCCACCGACTTCAGCTGGTGAACGCGAAACTTGTGCTCGTTGCCCGTGGTGTATTTCCCTTCAAGTGGTACAAACTTGATGGACAACAGCACCCTCGGCAACGTGCCGCCAGGCATATCGCGGATCAGCGACTGCGCTCGCGCCGACAGAGTGAACCAGCGCTTGGCCTCCATGTTCGGGTACCGCAGCAGCGGCGTCATGTCGAGCAGTGTACACGCCGTCATATCGTCCGCGAGGAAATTGGCATTCCATATCTCGACTTCAAGCAACGGGATTGGCGTGATCGTGCTATTGTACATATGGGAAAACGTCATCGTGTTGTCGTGGATGTTCTTCCAGATCGGATTCTTGCCGCCGCTTTCCGCGGGCTTGGTCTGTATCGGCTCTTTCCATGGCAGCAGCGACAACTTGGCGTACGGCGCCTGCGTGCCAAGCAACGGCGCACCAGGCAGATCGGCGGCGCGATGGACCGTTACGTGAAAAGTGCCTGGACGGTTGAGCTGCGAGAGGCTCGCGGGCGAACCAACGAGCGTCTCCCGCGTCGTGATCTCGGGGTGCTGCGCGAGGACGTCGGCCGTGAACTGCGCGCAGCCGTGGTGGGTCACAATGCCCAACTTGACGTGGCGCACCATGTTCTTGCCCGTGGCGTCATCGGGCCACGAGACGTCGCACATATCGCACTTGTGCCCAATCGCATTTTCTTCGTCTTCCGAGAGTTCGACGACGCTCGCGCTTTCAAAGATTGGGTCGACTTCTGGAAACCTACAGAACTCCTCGATTATGAAACCTTTTCCTGCCCCTTATAGAGATACTAAATTCACGTACCGTTCCAGCAGCTCGGCCTCGTCGTCGTGAGGGTTCTGCGCGTCATCGAACGTCTTCTGAAGCATTTTGATGGTCGGATTCGCCGCACCCATTCGCTTCAACTTGGAGCTACATGCAGACAGTATGAGGAAACGTGAGCAGCTCCCCGAATCACACAATAGGAGCGGGCAGTCTCGTACATGGCGGCGCCCAGCGATGTGTGCTTGTTTGGCCCCATGAGCTCGGCCGCGACCTCGGGGTCGCGCGTCGCAAACTTTTCAATAAACTTCTGGAGCTCCTCCCCCGAGCACATGCGCACGACGTCCTTGTCGCCAATGTACTTGCCGATCTCGTCGCCGCGCGGCACGACAATGCCCGTGGATTCGTTCAAGAAATGGACATCCGGGTCTACCAGCACCGCGGGATCGACCTCCCACTCGCGCAGCAGCGTCTCGAGCGACTGGGTGCGGGCGCCGCGCACGTTGCGCTTCTTCAACCCTTCGCAGAGCCTGTTTAAGCACACGGTTAGAAGCGAGCGAGCCACCATTGGATAGCCCGCAACATCGCGCACCAGAAGCGGATGCTCTGAGTGTCGTCACTCTTGGCACGCAGCGCCGTCGCCGCCTGGCGAACGCGCTGGCGCAGCTCCATTCTCTAGGGGGGGATATCCGTTTGTTTCCCTTCGAGAACCAACTGCAATCTCACGGAATCGTGCTAAGTACGAATGATGACGACAATTCTGGAAACACCCAAAGCAATCCGATAACTCCCTCTTATGTACGAATAGTGATGATGCCTGGGTTTTTGTGTGTTTTTGGGTGATTGGCTCTCCCCAGTTGAAGTTGTCGTCCAATCGCCAAATAGCAAGAAGCATGGAAGGGGTGGCGACGGCGACCTTGGCGAGTGCGGGCGCGGATGTGTCGCTGCGCCTGGTGAGCGGCGCTGGCGGCGGAGAGACGACGGCGTCTGACGTCGTGATGCCGGACCTGTCGATCGTCTTCCAGATGGTCTCGAGCGACGACGATGGCGGCGAACACGACAGCATTGAACTCAACGACGACGACGACGTGGCAACAACGATGGGCAGCCCCATCCCGGCGGCGCAAACGCTCCCGCCATCGCCATTGCCGTCGGAGGCGTCTGTCGGTCTGTGGACGCAGCGACGGCCGCAAAGGGAGGCGGCTGTTTCGAGCGACCCCAAGCGCATTGACGACCTCTTTGCTGCAATACCGACAGCGTCATGCGATAGACAAGGTGAGAGGCTGTATTGCTTCGAGGCCTCACCACCACAGCGGCTCTGACGTGGTTGCCGGATTAGAATACAGCGACGAAGAAGACACGGTCGATTCCGTGGTGGCCCCGCGTCCGACGGAGCTGCTTCTCTCGCCGGCTTCTCAGCTGAATGTCCTATCTCAAATCAGCGAGATGGCGGAAAGCCGAGCCGCACGAGAACGACAAGCGGCTGCAGCAGCCGCGGCGGCGGTCACGAGTGCGTCATCGTTGCCGATGACACGCCCGCTCCACGCGTGGGCACCCATCGCCCATCGCGCGCAATCGCAGCCGCCTCAGCCACCGCAAAAGATCTCAGCAAAGAGAAAATCGACGGCCACGAAACAGGCTGCAAGCAAGAAGGCACGCGTCACCAAGTTAGCGATCCCGGCTGGGTTCCTAGTGGAGGTGGAAACGTGGGGCGCGTTAAACGGTACGCTACTGGCAGTCCTTCCAGATGCGTGGTGGCCACTGAATAGCTGTTGTGTATTGCGGATCCGCGCAGAACCCATTCTCGAAGGGGATGATGACGACGAAGCTGAATGGAGTTTTGAGGAGCTCTCCGACAGCGATTTTTGACTTGCATTTTCTATCTAGTCGGATTCTTGGAATGTTATCGCGTTTAAGAGACAAGTAAATCTGCTCTCTGATTGGTTGAAATTGACATCATTTTGGCGGGAATTTCTCTGCCGACGTTCCCCATTTCCAATCCCGACGGAACGCAATGGCGATGGCAAATGGACAAGACGACGGCGGTTCGCGGGCTGCGACGGCCGACCACGAGCACAGCAGCTCCGATGGAAGCGAGCACGGGGAAGATGAGATCGCGACGATCTCGGACGTGTTTGCGGATGTGCGTAATTGTCTGTAGAAGATGGGGTGGTCGTATCGGGTTCTCACTTCTCTAATTGCTGGGTGTGCGCTGTAGATGCTGATCGCGAACGAAGACATACTGCGCACGGCGGCCGAGTACCAGCTTGATAATGATATCCTCTCGATCATGGCGTACGTGCGGATGGCGCAGTGTACGAAGGACTCGTCTCAATGGGCATTAAGAAGAACGTGGATTTGCATCAGGTACCAACGCATCCTGCATCGCAATTTGGTGGAAATGGCCGACTTTGTGGACTCGGTCTTCGGCGTCTACAACAAAGCGAATCCAGACGATAGCAAGAAGGAAGACGCAGTGGAGGTAAGTGGTTCTGAGCGAATGGAGTACTGCTCGAAAGGTGGCTATGAGTGTCTATATGATGTGATGTGGCAAGGTGGAAGAGGAGAATGACACAGTCGAAGACACGACTATTGACTCGCAAGAGAACCAGGACAAAGACACAGAGGAAGACGCAGCCACGGAGAAACGCGCGGCCGATCTGTTTCAGGATGCGAACGACGGCATCAGCAAAGAAGCAGCAGCGTGGAAGAGAATGCAAATGCGCCAACCGGAGCGCATGCGGAGCCTGCTCATTGATCGTTTCCGCCTGGAAAATAAGAGGCGAATGGAGCAGCGCACAGCTCGCCTGCGGCGCAAAATGCGACGGAAAGTACGTGTGGAGGAAGGCGTGAGCGTTGTGATGTCTCAGGCGGCAGAGCGGATCGCGCAAATCACGGTGTCGGTCGCGGCCGTACGGCAACCGCCACCCGTTGGAAAAACGGCGGCGACTCCAGAACCACCGACAGGCACTGAGGTATCTCCCCATTGCTCGCACTCATCAGCTGCTGGTTTGTCCACGCCACTGCCTTCGGCGCCAGCGACGCCTTCCGATGCCTCCTCACACTCGCGACAAGAAGCAAATGCGTCCGCATCTATCCCATCGACGCTGACAACAGCAGCACACTCGCCACCACCGGTCTCCCCGATGATCCATTCTCCGCTTCACGGGTCGCTGCCGCGTTTGACCATGTCACTGTTACCGCCTCCAATTGCAGCGACACAATCCAGTGGAGCGATGTTGCTACCATTCGGCGCCGGCAACTTTTCCAAGGTCCCACTGCCGCCCATGTCGTCGGGACTCAACATGTTTTATCAGATGCCAACGCCGCCGACGCTGTATCCACCCAACCACATGTCGTCGGTGTGCGCGGACTGCGTGCCGCTCGGTCGCACGGCCCACGAATGCCGCAGCATCCTCAAGCATATCACGCCGACCCCGCCGAGTCCTCAGCAGCCGGTGGTGCTCGCCCCACCGCCCATGTGGCCCTTGGCGTTTAATGAAGTCATGGGTGCCGTGCCAGCGCCCGTTCGATCGGTACCGACCATGCGCGCGGCAACGCCTGTCACCAGTACGTTCGATATTGATCCTATATCGGTTTATAGACAGAATACGACTGACTGGTTTATTTGCTGGAGCAGACTCGGCATTCAAGAGAATGTGTGAGGAGTGCAAGAAGAACCACAAGAGTGTCCACCACTGTCGCAAAATTCTGGGCCACACAGCACCCGAGTGGCTCTCGGGCTTGCCGGACGCGGACGCCAAGCCGCGCAAGCGGAGATCGCGCCAAGAGATGCAAATGATGAAAGAGATGGCAAAGAATCAAGTATAACAACATACGGGGGATAATATTCGACCGAGCCCAAGCGATTGAGATCATGTTTATTCACGCTTTTTTTTTTAAAACTAAGCTGCTCAGTTTCAGACTGGAGAAGCCGTGTGCAGGCAGTCCGCAAGGAAGGCCTCAAATGGGAGCAATCATGCAAATGTTCATGAAAAAAGTCATGCTGCGCAAAAATATGGCGAGTTGAAGTCGCCATAGCGCAAGCAAAAGCAAATGCCTTCAAGCCTAGATATAATAGCGAACTGAACGATCAAAGCAAACTCGTTGTGATCGAAACGAGGCCACTTGTGACAGCGCTATGTACCGTCCTGTAATGGGATGTCATTTCGCTGCCCACCCGTCTGGTGTTCGAATTAATCTGACGACATGGGTTCATCGTGTCCACAGACTGGACAGGCTCTCTCACGCAGAACTCTATTGGAGGCGTTGTGCTGAACAGTGCTGAACAGCATGAATCGCCAACGATATACAGGCAGTGTCGTTCCCATCGCACCTCTTCCTCACACGCCACACGAGAGCATGCAGAGCTCTTCGGCGCTGCAATGCTTTGAGCGAAGCCCCCGTTGGATCGGTCGATCAGTCGGTCGGTCGGATAACTGGCTAACCCGATTCCAATTTCGACGAATGGATGCGACACGATACCGACCAACCCTAGCCCGCGTCCACGCCGAAACGGCCACCTCCATTTCGTTTGACAAGCCGTAGCCAAGACCAAAACCCCCACGTCAGCCCTCCCGTCGTTTGATACAATATCGCACTCTCCGACTCACCAGGTCATCCCGCCTCAGTTCAGCAGTCCAAGAGTGTCTCACCGACCAAAAGACTGCCCTGCCCTGCCCGACTCACTCGGCTCAGCAGCCTCATTTCTCAGTTTCCCACGCAGAGCTCAAGTCAGCTTTCCACCCACCAACCCACCCACCATTCCAACCGACCCAAAAGGACCCACAGGACCGAAAGAAACCAACGAAACCATGTCGGTCCTCCTCTTCCTCGCGGCCATCATGTACCTCCGCGTCTGCTTCTTCATGGCCGTCCAGATCGCCAACTCCGCGATCGTCCTTGCCATCGCCACGCTCGCCGCGCGCGTCTTGGCCTCGGCTGTGACGGCCGTCAACAAGATGGTGCTTTTCGTGCACTTGGCGGTCTCGACCACCCTCCGCCAGCTTTCCCTCGCGCTGCTCACGGCCGTGGCGCTGCTGGTCCAGGCGATTTGGATCGCCGCCTTCCACGCCGTGCGCTACGCGCTCGCAACCAGCGCCGCTCGATTCATGGTCGCCACGGCATCCACGGCGATGGGCTCCATCGCCCTCTCCATTCCGATCCTCGACGAAGCGAATGGACACATCACGGCGTGGCGTCTGGTCCACTTGCGCGTGGGCATCCAGCTCGTGGCCACTGGCATTGCCACGCCCAGCACGCAGTCCATGCGCATTGGCGTGGACGATACCAGTATGCTCACTCAGTCCACCACCACCATCGAGAACCAACTCGCGACGACGATCAAGGCCAAGACCCAGCCCAAGACCAAAACCGCGCCGGCTCAAACGATCTCAACCTCGACCCCAATCACGACCACGATCCCAACCACGCTTGCTCTCGCGCTCACGGCCAACACCGACGACACGCTCGGCGTTCATGTTGATGCCAGCAACAACAGTGTCGTCGGTGTGGGTGCCACGCCTGCGCAAGCCGTGGTCGCTCGCTGGATGGCCAACGTCATCTCTCCTCAGCTCCCGATCGTCGGGAGCTACAAGCCGGTCGCGTCGCGCCACCTTCCGATTGTTTTGCGGTCGATTGTGCACCCCGTCGTACCGACCGTACCGACGCTGCCATCGTGCTCGAGTGCCTTGTCATTGGTTTGGCACCCGACCTCGACCTCGCCGGCGGCTGTCCCACAGACGACGATTACGATTCCACGCACGGTCTCACCAGCTCTCGTCTCCAAGCGCATCGAGTTCGAATTGATTGATCTGTTCGATCTGGTCGATGTCGAAGCCACCCGAGCCTCCAACGAGAACGAGAAGGTCGTCGATCTCACCCAAGCAATCAGCTTCAAAGATGATGGCGTCGACGACGACGATGATGAAGACACTTCCGACGACACCTCCGACGACACGTCCTCCTCCACGGCCGAGCCCGAGAGCGAGTCGGAGTCAGAGTCGGAATCGAAGCAGCCGATGGGTTTTGACCTCGATCCCACCAGCTTGGTATCGAAGACCAAGAAACGGCGCAACAAGTCGAACAACAACACGAGCATCAAGATGAAGACCACGGTGCAGGAAGACCGCCGCTGGCAGCGGCAGTGGCAGTCGCATCGCCATCCGCGTTTGACCGCCACTCGAGCATCGACGTGCCGCTCAACGACAAGTCGACGAAGACGTCATGGCTCCTGAAGCTTCTGTGCTCGGCCAAGCCGAGCGCCAACAACACACACAAGCAGCGTCACGCGACGCCCGCGTCCGCGCCCGCATCCGCACCCGTGTCACGTTCCACCAACAACAAGAGCGGCAACACCAGTAGCAACCGTTTTGGCATGGACTGGTTCCTGTCTTCACAAGCCCAACGTATTTACAAACAGTAGCTCTGTAGTCTGTAGTGCGTAGCTCCTAGTCGCCCATGCATATCCATCTATTTTCTATCTATCTATCCATCCATCTATCGATCATATTACCCACAGAAGCTTTCCCACAATCCTCATGCCATGAGTGTTCCACTTTTCCGCCGAAACCCAGCTCGCTTGAATCCTTTTTGTTATCATCGTCCGATGGCACGAAGGCATATATTTGCGTTTGCTTGTGCCTCTCTGGACACGTAGGTATGTACTGCTGTCTTCGAGCAAGAGGACACCGTAGGTATGTACTGCTGTCTTCGAGCAAGATGAGAAATACCTGGGGAACCAACCCAAGAGGCTAGTATCCGAGACACAAAGCTTCTGTACACTGAAGCGCTTGACCTTGATCCTGCGCCGAGTACTGTACACTGTAAAAGCAAGAGCTGAGCAGCTTGGTGCCACTTCGAAACGATCTTGCTAGCAGAAGAAAACCAATCACTGCTCCCTGCTCGACAGGGTTCCATTCAGTAATTTTTTTCGTCTGCGTTTGTCTTATCAAGCTTCTCAGTGCCCTTCTGTCGAGTGGAACGGTGTCGTAGTCTGACGGGATATGGGGAAACAGTCTTACAAGAGAGTACGCGAGTCGGTAGGATTCTCGAGCAAACGCGATCTCATTTACTGCCAAATGCACGACCCTGTTAGTGCATCTTGTCCACAAAGAAGCTCCTCTCTTCAACTCCGTACCTCTTCCTTCACGTCGCGCGCCTGCGTTCGACGAGCATAGTACGTGTCGAGCTGCTTCTTCGGGATCTTCTTGAGCAGTTCCTTGGGGAACGAGCGGAAAAGCGACCAGGCCAAGTCGAGCGACTCGAAAATGTCGCGCGACTGGTAGGGGCCCTGCGAGATAAACTTGCTCTCAAAGTTCTCCGTGAACTTGAGGTACAAGTGGTCTTCAAGCGACAGCGCCTCTTCACCCACGACGGCTTTCATGGCCTGCACATCCTTGCCCGTCGCGTAACTCGCGTACTAGAGGTCAAGAACGTCAGACTTTTGGAACTAAAAAGGCACCAACTCGCGCTTTTACCCACCAACTGGTTGGACACGGCACTGTGGTCGTCACGGGTCATGCCTTCACCAATAGCACTCTTCATCAGTCGCGAAAGCGACGGCAGCACGTTGATGGGCGGGAAAATCTGTCGGTTGTACAAGTGACGATCGACGTAGATCTGTCCCTCGGTAATGTACCCCGTGAGATCCGGGATCGGGTGGGTAATATCGTCGTTGGGCATCGTCAGAATCGGAAACTGTGTGATGGAGCTGCCAAGTAATACACAGAGGCGCCAGGCTGTGAATATCCAAGTCCACAAGACCCAGTCCCATCCCACTTACCCGTTGCGGCCTGAGACTCGACCGGCACGCTCGTAGATTGTCGACAAATCCGTGTACATGTATCCGGGGTACCCACGACGACCCGGCACCTCTTCACGCGCGGCCGAGACTTCACGGAGCGCGTCGGCGTACGAACTCATGTCGGTCAAGATGACCAGCACGTGCATGTCGCGCTCGTAGGCCAAGTACTCGGCGGTCGTGAGCGCGAGCCGCGGCGTGATAATGCGTTCAATAGTCGGGTCGTTGGCCAAGTTCATGAACAGCGCCGTCTTCTGCATCGAGCCGCTCTCTTCAAAGTCGTTACGGAAGAACCGCGCCGCCTCCATGTTGACACCCATGGCACCAAACACAATGGCGAAATTGTCTTCGTGCGAATCCATGACGTCCTTGCGCTTGACAAGACCGGCTTGGCGACAAATCTGCGCGGCGATTTCGTTGTGCGGCAAGCCGGCGGCCGAGAACAGCGGGATCTTTTGGCCACGCGCGATCGAGTTCATGACGTCGATGGCCGAGATACCGGTCTGGATCATCTCCTTCGGGTAGTCGCGGCACGAGGGGTTGATGGGCTGGCCTTCAATGTCCAAGTAGTCCTCGGCCACGACCGCCGGCGCGCCGTCGATCGCCTTACCCGATCCGTTGAAAGTGCGGCCCAGCATCTCTTCCGAGATCGCCATGCGCAGCACGTCGCCGGTAAACTCGCAGTGCGTGTTGCGGTTATCAATGCCGTCCGTGCCTTCAAAGACCTGCACGACGGCCTTGCTGCCCTGCACTTCGAGCACCTTGCCCTGGCGCTTCTCGCCCGTCGAGAGCGTAATGTTGACGATCTCGGCATATTTGGGGAGCTACGCCAGAGAACCCATTCATGAGATTCCTCCATTCTTCTCTAGCCGCCGAGCGAATACTCGCCATACCTTGACGCTCTCCAAGATGACCAGCGGGCCGTTCACGCCCGAGATCGTGCGGTAGTCTGTGTTGTCGTTGGAGCATGGTCAGTCCTGTAGAAACCCCCCAACTAAAACCCACTGGCGGCCGTACCGAGTCGCGGCTCGACAAAGTAGTCGCGCACCACCGCCTTGGCGTTCGCGCGGAACGCGGCCTCTGCGCTCAGCACCATGCTTTCTTCCTTCTTTCTCTTCTCTCGCGGAGACCAAGATTTCCGGCCTTGCTTCACTTTGGAGCGGCAGCGGCGTCGATATGTTTAAAACTGAATGAAACTGAATGAAACGATCCCACTCTGGGTCGAGAGCACAGAGAGGTTGCTGGGGAGCAGCCTGTTTAAAACAGTCTTCCGTGGTGCTTGGGCTCCAAAGCGATCTTCTCTCCGGGCCGTCTTCGTTCAGTTTCTCTGAACCCATGACGGGTCAAATGGAAACCCGAACCCATTTTGGGTCCGGCCCGTCTCCATCATCCAAAGCGACTCTTGAAGATCCCGTGGAAGAATATGGATACTCCTGCGGTGCTGCGCTTCGCGGCGCTAGACGCCGGCGCCACGCCGCTTGAGCGGCTACGCAGCGACAATGAAGCCTCGCTTCAGCGCGCGCTCGCAGCTGCGGTTGCGGAGCGCGAGTGCACGCTTGTGCTGCCGCACAGGCTCACGACGCTGCTCACGCACGTGTTCCCAAGCGGACTCTCGGCGCTCGGCAGCGTGACCGAGTGCGTCGAGCTCACGGACGAGCTGTCGCGCGTGCACTGCCACACGGTCGTCTATCTAACGCCGGCCCACGTCGAAGACGTGCGTGCGATCGCGACCCATGCGGGGCTGTTGCTCTCGGTAGAGCCCAAGGAACGCGCTTTCGTCATGCTCGTGCTGGGCCGCTGGACGCCCATGTGCACCGAAGTGCTCAACCACCAGCAGCTCAGTGAGTCGTTTCATATTGAAGAAGTGGACGTTGGGTTTGTGCCGCTGGATAGCGATCTCGCGACGCTCGGGCGCGAGCGCTGTCTCTTCGACTGCCTCCTCCACGGCAACAAGAGCGTGCTTGTGGATGTGGCCGCGGCGCTCCAGCAGCTCCAGCGGCTCTACGGCCCGTTTGACCACATTAAATACAAGGGCGAGTTGTCAGCCTTTGTGTTTCAGCAGCTCATGGACATGGACGTGGGTAACGCTGATCAAAAGCGAGAACCAAGTGCTGACGGTTGTGAGAGTCGAACAGCCACCAGTGCCAAGAAGCCCAAGCGATTGCCACCGGGCGTGACCCACACGCTCGTCCTGTTGGACCGCACTGTCGACTTGGCGACGGTCGTGTCTTCGCCACTGACGCTCGAGGCGCTGGTGGATGAGCTTTGCGAGAGTCGGGACGGCTTTGCGACGCTGCCGATGGTTGTAAACGACGAGTCGGCCACGCCGCCACGCGCCCACGCCGACCAGATGCTTCCCCTCAATGCCAGTGATCCCATCTTCCAACGTGTGCGTGGCCTCAACATCCAAGCCGTTTTGCCGGCGCTCAACGCGGAAGCAAGTTTGGTCAAGTCCAAGTATGACCACTTCCGAGCGACGAGCTCGACGGCTTCGACCGCCGAGGTCCACGAATTTGTCAAGAGCGTTCCGCAGATCAAAGCCAAGCAAGAATCCCTCGAGCGACTTGTCGCCCTCACAGAAACTATCGAGACGACCACCGGCTCCCGCGCGTTCCGCGCTCAGTGGCAGTTGGAACGCGCCATCATGGATCTAAAACCGGAGACCGATGACGTCGAAGAACTCTTTAGCCAGATGGAAGACATGATCTTCCGCCACGCGCCGCTGCTCCAGGTTCTCCGAGTCGTTTGTCTCTACAGCGTCGTCCACGATGGGATCCCGCCCGACGATCTCGGTCGCCTCCGAATGCGGCTGCTTCAGACGTACGGCCACGAACTGATCTTTTCGTTTGCGAACCTGAAACGAATGGGCCTCTTGCGAGAAGCGACAACCAGCCGGTCGCTCTTTGGAACGGCAGCAAGCAGCTCATTCTGGAAACGACCATCGTCGTCCTTTGTGGAGATCGCTGCGGTATTGCGAGCCATCGACTTGGACGTGGACGTGCTTGCTCCGAGTAACATGGCGTTTGTCACGGCCGGCTATGCGCCAATCTCGTGTCTCTTGGTGGAGGAGCTGCTCAAGAATGCGAGCTGGGAGGCGATCGACGCAACGATGAATCGGATTCGCGGTCCAAGAGCCGAGATCAAGACAAAGACAAGGCGTCGAAAGGCGACGGCGGAAAAGAAGGAGGAGAACGCCAGCTCCCCTCCACTGATAAAGCCCCACGTGATGGCCGTGTGCTTCGTCGGGGGCGTGACGTACATGGAGATCGCGGCGCTTCGTTGGCTTTCACAGTTTTGTGCGTGTGTTTGGGGCTGGCATGTTTGTGATATATCCCCTCACTAACAAATGGTGCGTGTGTCTTGCATTAGATCCGACCCACCACATCTTGATTGTCGGCACGAGTGTGATCAATGGCCATTCCTTTTTACAAGAGATCTTCGAGCGGATCCCATCCACGACGTAGGGGTGGTGGAATATACAAAAGGTATTGTCGTCTGTATTGAACTACTGATTGCTCAGGGGCGGTGGTTTCGATTATAGATGCGGCTTGTAGTCCGCGCCGGTAGACGTGAGCTCGTGGGAGCCGGCGCGGCACTCGCCGCGGTAGTTTTTGCAGTCGATCGGCTTGTGGCCCGTGTATCCAGGGATGTTGTCGCTGTGGTAGAGACGCAGCTCGTCTTTTCGGCCGTGCGTCTGCGCGCCTTCGCCGTGGACAACGGCGTCTGCGTTGTGGGTCGTGCGTGGCAAAAAGCCCGCGTAGCCAGGGATGTGGAACGTGTCCTTTGTTGTGCCTGGCTGGAGATCGTCCGTCGTCGAGGCCATGCCGCGGCGTCGCATGTAAGGACGTTCGAGCGGCTGATCACCGTAGCGCCCAAAATCGACGTTGTAGCTGCTCGCGCCAGTCGTTGATTGAATCACTTTGGTGGGGTCGCCTCGCGCACTGGGCAGCGCCGTGAGGTGGACGTACCTCTTGGCCAGCTCCACCTCAAACAGCTTCTGGATGTGGTCGACGCCGCTGCGGAAGGCGTCCCACGTGATATTGTCCATGAACGGCGACGTGCGCACGAGTCCGTGGTCAAAGAAGCTAACAAACAGATCCACAACGCGTGTGACGGCGCCGTCTCCCAGTGCAAGCTTGACGATGCGCGGAATCAGGGCGAGTTCGACGCCGTTGTTGCTGCTCTCGGCCCCAGCGAGAACCGCGTGGAAAGCACTTTCAAAGGTGGTGACGTCGGTCGCGACCACGCGTCGCATCTCGTGCTCGTACGATGGAAAGTCCTGCATGTAAGTACTCGTCGCGAGGAACTTGAGCGGCGTGAGGTTTTGCTTTTCGTTGGCGCTCACGCCACGCTTGTCAGGTACTCGGTAGTCCTCGGGCTGGACGGCCTGCGTGGCCTGCATGACGGTGGATTCGAAGCTGTGTCGTCCGACGCGATTGTACTGCGCTGCCGTGATGATGCTCGATCCCATTTTGGAGAACTTGGTTGCGCGCTGCTCGCAGGTCTCGCCCGGCTTGAGCGTCGCGCACGGCTGCACACTGAAGGATCGGAAGCCCTGGTAGCCGAACGTATGCGACGCCATGGGTATCGCTGATACGGCGCCGGCAAGCGCGAGTCACGTGCGTGGATGGGTGAGGAAGAGAAGGCTCACTGCTCACTTGGTGATGGGGCATGCAAGTGTACCCATGTCCACGATCAGATCTCACCCGCCATAAATATAGAATTCGTACTTTATAGAACTGTCAATGTAATATTCGTACTTAATCAAACCGACAGGATGCGATGTCACTCTTTCAAGTGATGTCACTCGGGGGCCATCCATTCTCGGCGGTCTGGGTGGATGCACCGCCTCGCGCGCCATCGCCGCCGCCACACGCTCGCTCGGACAACGGCCGGACGCTTCTGCTTCACCAGCGTCAGCATGGAGATGGCGCAGACGCCGCCCAGCGGCGCAAGCGCGCGATTCCGCGTCGGAACGGTCCTCGAGAACGTCCCCACGCCCTGCTACGTGCCGCCGAGCATCGCGGGCATCGTCCCCCACATCACGCCCGACAACTACGCGAAGCTGCCCGAGCTCACCACGCAGGTCGTCGACTTTACGGACATGTGCGTCTTGTTGTATAGAGGGTGTAGATATTATACGACGTTGACTGACGCATGGATCGATTGCGCCACTGTAGCTGCTCGGTGCTCGCGTCCGTGAAAGAGAAGAACGGCTCGCTGCGCGACTTTTTGCAGCTGCCGTGTTCGAACGCTGTGCTCTCAGCGCGCGACTACATCCGCTACTCGAACCCGCCGTCCAAGAAGGGCGCTTTTCTCGTGGCCACGGGCAAGGGCCGCCGAGAAGTTTTGCCCGCCGAGCTCATGGAGGCTAGCGCTCTGCTGCGCGCGCAGCTGCTCGTGCCGCTTGCCGACGAGGTCGTGCTCACGCTCGGCGCGAACCGCCAGCGCGCGGCAGTTACGGCCACGCTCCAGTGGCTAGACGACTGCCTCGCGGAGAAGCATGCGAGTGATGCTGCGCTTGTCTGTGGCGTGGTTGTTGGTGGCACAGACGAGCGGCTGCGTCGCCTGAGTGCGGAAGAGACGGTCAAGCGTGACGTACAGGCAGTGCTGCTCAGCGGTCTGGAGCTCATGCACACCGCTGCGCAGCGCAAGAATATCATCGAGGTCATTCTCGACACGATCGAGTCGACACCCGGCGCGTCCTCATTGCCGCGCTTTGTCACGGGCATCGGCCATCCGCTCGAGGTGCTCGAGGCCGTGGCGAGTGGCGTCGATGCGTTCATCTCCACGTACCCAGCGACGGCCACGCAAAACCACTCGGCGTGTATCTTTTGGATGGACCCGTCGACTGACGACACGCGGGTCCACGCGATGGAACGGGACCGCTCGGGCAGTGTGCTCCACTTGCGGGAAGCACGCTTTGCGAACGATTTTACGCCGTTGCTCGTGGGCTGCGAGTGCTACACATGTCGCCACTTTACGCGCGCGTACGTGCACCACTTGCTCAACGTGCGCGAGATGCTGGGCGACACGCTCCTGTACGTGCACAACATGCACCACTACTACCGGTTCTTCCGCACGATTCGCGAGCGCATTCAAGACGGATCATTTCTCCCCTTCATGGAGACGTTTGTGGGGAACTACGCGGAGAAGGCGTCTGATGCGCCGGCGCTTGCTGTGCCGCTCGCGATCGCCGAGAAACAAGAGAAAAAAGACGCGGAGAAGGCCGAACGCAAGGAGAAAAAGGCGGCTCTGGCGGCGCAGGCCATCGCGCGCGTCAAAGCCCAGGCGATCACGGACGCGGCCAAGCGGGCGGAGACTGTGACTGTGGAGTAGCGAAGAAACAATAAATGTACATTCCCATTCCCTCTCAGTCGTATCATTTGCGGACGCGCTCGGGCGTGGGCTCTCTCTCGATGTGGCTCTGGTTGTTGGTACTTGTACTCAGCACCTGCTTGGCTTTGGCCATGAGCGGTTTTGCTGGTCCAGTACTAACAGCATTTGGCTTGATCTTGGCCGTGGTCTTGAATGTCGCCACAGGAGGGGCGGCTCCCGTGGGCGTTGGCAGCTTCTTCTTGGGCACCGCCGCTGGTCCGGCTGTCGGCTCGTCCGCATCGCTCTCCTCGGGTCCCTTGGGCTCTTTCGTTGACGTCCTCTTACTAGTACCACTGCCGCTGGTCGCGGTGGTCTTGATCAGATACTCGATCGTGATTCCTTTCTTCTTGAGCGCCCTCTCGACATCCTCGAGCTGCTGCTTGGCATCGCGCAGCTGTGACTCCGTTTTCTCGGCACGGCTCTCGACTGCATCAGCCGCCGCCTCAGCAGTCTCACGCAATGTCTCGGCTTTGGCGAGACGCGCCTCGGCGTCCAGCCGCGCGCGGTCGGCGACTCGCCCAGCGTCTTTCAACGTTAGCAAGCGCTGCTGCAGCTGCTCGGTCGAGTCCACAAGCGCCTGGAACTTGGCTGCTTCCTGCGCGAGTGCTGCGGCGTGAAAGCGCTCCCTCGAGCTGGCTTCTGCCTCCAGTTGCTGGAGCCGCTCAGCCAAATCATCCCTCTCTTCCATGAGTGCATCGATCTCACGCTGCGTCTCCGCAAGGCGCTGCTTGTTGTCTTGCTCTTGACGCAGAAACGCCTGCTCACGCTGGTCGAGCCGGCGCTGCCACTCGTCGGCAACGCCGCCTTGTCTGTCTTTGGCTTTGCCGAGCAGCTTGCGCAGCTTGGCATTCTCCTCGGCGAGCCGCTCGAGCGGTTCGCAACGTTTCGCGAGCTGCGCGTTTTCGTCCATGAGCTGCTGCAGCTCCTCTTTCTTGTCCTTGACCGCACGCTGGCACTTGCGCTTGGCGTCGTCGGCTGCGCTCTTGAACTTCTTGGTCTCGTCCTGGAGCAAATCAATGTCGCGCTGACGAGCCTTGAGCTCGTCGTGGGCTTTGCGCAGTTCGTCGTCGTGAACGGACTGCACCTTTGCAAGCTGCGCGTCCCGTTGTTCGAGCTGATCCCGTAGCTGCGCCACTTCTTGTTGGGACTCTTCCAGCTGTGACGCGACTTGCTTTCGCTTGTTCTTTTCATGATTAAGTTTCTTTTGCAGATCGTCTTTCGTGGTGACTCCTCCAGGGGCCGGTGTAGTCGCTGCAGCCATGGTCGCCTTCTTGCTGTCTTGCTTGCGTTCCTCTTTCTCCTGGCGCATGACCATGAGCTCTTTCTTGAGTTCTCGCGACTCTTGGACAGCGCGCTTCATGGTCGCCTCTGCGGCCTTGCGGGCTTCGATCTCGGATCGCACACGGCATTTTACGAGACGCTACAAAACGCAAAGTACATGAGATCATGGGAAGCTTGAAATCCATCTCCCCACATACCTCAATCTCTTCTTCCTGGAGTTTCCGCGCGTTCATCGACAGCTCTCCATTGGACGACGCCATGGTGATGGCTTCAATGCTGCAAGTCCTCGTAGTGGCTTTCGCAGAGTGTGAAGGGAAGAATGTGAGCAAAAATAGAACCAGCAACTCTTTGCCGTGGCGGCGATGGATCCCAGCTGAATGATCGTCGAGCACGATTGCATCCAACCGTCTGAGCCGAACCGCCGTTGGCAACAACATGGCTGAGGCTGCGCGGGTCAAATCGCTGACCGACTTCACGCTCGGCCAAGCCACTGGACCCACGATCGTGTACCTCGACGTCTCCGCCGGAGACGAGCCGTCTCGACGACTCCACATTGAGGTAGAGCGGGCTTGTGGAGGCTTTGACGTTACGCACGCCCATTGTTCTACTCACAATGACCGTAGCTGTTCGATGAGGAACTGCCGTACACGACTGGCAACTTTCGAATGTTGTGTACTGGTGAGACGGCTGGCTGGTTTTCCTTTTCGTGTGTCACTCTGAAGGATCCACTTGACAGACGAATTGGTGGTTGCCCCAGGCGAGCGCAAAGGCAGCGCCAAAGTGAAGGCTCTATACTACAAACTGACACCCTTTCATCGCATCATTCCGGGCTTTATGATGCAGGGGGGCGACATCACGCACGGTACGTCCGCGCTGAGACAGTGCAAATTGACTGAAGAATCAACATTGGAGGAAATGCCATGGCATAGGAAACGGTGCGGGTGGAGCCTCAGCGTACTCTCGCATCTTTGAAGACGAGGTATGCTGACTTTAACTGGCCCTTAATCCGTGCTCACACGTCTGACTAATGGGTGTTGCACAGAGTTTCCGCTACAAGGTCTGAGTTGTCCTCGTGGTCTCGCTTCCCCAGACGTTCACAGCATCTTCCTTGTATTCAAGCACCAAGTCGGGTCGGTATCCATGGCGCACCAGAACCACAGCAACAAGTCGCAGTTCTTCATCTCGTTCCTACCCGTATCGTACAGCTCCATGTATCCATTCTGCTCTCGCTCCTGTGGCTCATGTCTCTCTCAGGCAAGTTGGTGCGACGGCAAGCACGTCGTGTTCGGTCAGGTGCTGGCCGAGGACCTCGCCCATCTCGCGGCCTTTGAGGCGCTCGGCACGTCCTCGGGACTGCCGCGCGTGCCCGTCGTCATCGCGGACTGTGGCCAACTCTGCGGCGATGGCTACATCTCAGCACCGGCAATGCCAACACCAACGTCAACCACCAACATTCCGACAAAACCCTAACCTGCTGATCCCGTTGATCTCTCCGAACGAGCCAATCAAATGCATCCAAGTCATGTTCCGTATTTCCACCAATGAAAACGTGCCAACTCAAAAACGCGCTGCTCACTGCCCGTTCCCATCGGTATAGGAAGGAGACGTATTCTCACAGGTAATTCTCAAGATGTTAGTCCCTCATTGCCTCTGACTGTTCGGAAAGAATATGCATTCTCGCAGTTCTCTTCAGCGCTCGTGAGTGATGGTTTCGCCTCTTGGTAGTCTCGCTCCTGCGCCGCTCGAACCAAGAACCGTGCCACCATGCGTCTCACATTCGCTAAGTTTTCACGGCGGCGCGCGTGCTGTCTCCGCGTGATTGGTCCTCCGTCTCTCCCTCTCTCCCCTCTCTCCCCATGAGCTCGGCGTCTCTGGGCGACGCGTCGCTCTTCATGGACGACATGGACCTCTTTGCACTCAAAGGCGAAGACGACGCCTCGTTGCGAAGCGCCGACGCCATGGACTTTCCGGTATCCTCTCTCGAGCTCGTGCAGCTGCTCGCGTGTGACGACGACGACATTTTCATGGACAGCTCCGTCGTGGGCGACGATGTCTTTGGTCGCCACGACCAGCAGTACCTCGCCGCCGACGATCTCAGCGACGCCGTGACTGACGACGCCAGCAGCGACATGGCTGCCTCGCCGCCGCCGACGTTTGGCGGCGACGACGACGCTCAACAGCTCAGCGCGCCGTCGTCACCCGCAATCTATGGGTTCGTGTCCACCGCGTCATCGCCGTCGCCATCAGTCGGCGGATCGGTCGGCGCCGCGAAGCCCCCGCCACAGCGATCGCTCGCGGTCAAGTTGAAACTGCCGCCGACGCCCGTGTCGCCACCGGCCGCGACGACCTCCACTGCACCGTCGCCAATGAAAACGAACATGCCGTCGACCGCGGCGGTGCTGCCGTTCGCGTTTCCGGTCGCGTGCTTCCCGCCGCTCAACAGCAACCTCAAGCGGCCACTGCCCGATGTGCTGCCCAACCAACCGGCCGCAGCGCTGGACCCTGTCGAGCACAAAAAGTCCAAGCGCGCGCTGCGCCAGATGAAGAACCGCGAGAGTGCGAACCGCAGCCGCCTGCGCCGCAAGGCGCAACTCTCGGATCTCTCGAGCGAGGTCGACGAGCTCACGAAGAAGCAGCACGAACTGCAGAACACTGTGGCCGCGCTCCAGGCCGAGAACAAGTCGCTCCACGACCAGAACGCCTTTTTGCGGTCGCTCGTGACCATGTACAGCGACCCAACACGCGCCGCGGCGCTGCCGCCAGTGCCGTCGTTCGTGCAGCGCCCACCACCGCAGGTCCCGTTGCGGGCGTCCGTCTCGCTGTGCGATCTCGAGAGCGGTGCCCCGTGTGACGACGAAGAAGACGAGGACGACGACGAGGACGACCACGAGCTCGCGGTGCTTCCGACGCCCAAGAAGCAGCGCAAGTCGCTCGGGCGGTCGGCGGCCACGGTCTCGGCCGCGAGCCTCGGGCTGTGCGCGTCCATGTTTGGGCTCACGATCCTCACGGACAGCGAGCACGGCGCCGCGCAGTCGAGCCACATTCGCCGCCCGGGACGCGTGCTCCACTCACTGCCGTCGACTGCCGGCGACCAGGGGGGATGTCTGCCGTCGCCCGTCGCCATGGTCGTGGAGCGGCTCTGGGAGTCATGCAGCTCCAGCTGGGCGTTCCTCACGACGTCGGAGCTCGCGTACGGCGTTTTCCTCAACGTGCTGTCGTTCGTGGTCATTATGGCGCTGTACCACTGCTTCCAGCAGCACTACGCGTCGTCGTCTCCTCGGTCCTCGAAGCGAGAGTTCCGCTGGCAGAAAATGGGGCCGTCGGCCTGCCATCGCCGTGGCACCGCCGCTGCCAAGCGACGCAGTGTGAGCTGGCAGGACGCTCGCGTCGACAGCGAGGCCGACGCGTCAACACCGCGTGTCCAAGTGTTCACGTAGCTCTCTTTTCTTTTTCTTTCTCCATTGCTTTTGTAGGCTCCATTCCGGATTTTCATAGTACTAGTAGTATAATTTATTTCCTCTTTTTGGTTTTGATCCGCCTCACACGACCTTGTCCGTGCGGTCCAGCGTGCGCGCGAGATGCGCGAGCGCACGCGTCATGGCCTCGCGCTCACTCGTGCGGGACGACGTCGTCTTCATGGCCGAGATGGCGCGCATCTCGGTGTCCTTGCTGTCGGGCTCGAGCTCGATGAATGCGGCCTCGGGGTAGTACCGGCGGATCTCGTCTTCGACTTCTTGGACCTCTTTCTCCACGAGCCGCGTCACGTCCTCGGCGTACCACGCGAGAATGAGCGGCAGGTCGTTTTCCAGGTCCTTGGCTTCGAGAAACACGGGCCGGTACATTTGCAGGAGCCGCGCCGCGAGATACGTGCCGTCGAAATCCACTTCGGCCTATCCGAGCAAGCATCAGTATCACCATCATCACGAACGTAAAAAGTCATCGCCAAGAGGTCTCACCTTGTAGCTAAAGGTCGACGGGCCGACCCACTGCGACTGCACAGCGTACACGGCATCAATCGACGGCCGCGCGAGCAGCAGCTCCCGAATGCCCTGTTCAATCTCGGGCTCGACCGACTGGCCGAGCAGATACTTTTGGTTGAGCCGGATCAGCGTGACGGCCACGCCGCCCAGCAGCACGCCGATCGAGACGCTGGCGAGGCTGTCCCACAGCGGGTTGCCCGTGACATGGGTCGCGCCAATGCCACACGCTGCGATCACGACGCCCGTGCACGCCGTCATGTCCTCGAGCAGCACGGCCATCATGAACGGGTCCTTGATGCGGCGGACGTGGTTGAGCAGCGACATGTGCGGCGGCTTGGTCAGCCGCACTTCCTTGACGGCACGGCGCAGCACCCAGCCGTCGATGAGAAACGAGCCGGCGAGCACGGTCCAGAGTTCCCACGACAGCGAGAGCTCGGTCGGCGGGCTGAGAATCGTCTGCACGCCATGGGTGATCGTGACACCGGCGCCGAGCCAAAAGATCCCGAGCGCCGAGATGAGCGACCAAAAGTACGCGGCGCGGCCGTAGCCGTACTGGTGGTGCTTGTCGGGTACGCCCGCGGCTTGGCGCAGGCCGAGAATGAGTACGGCCTGGTTGCCCGTGTCCACGAGCGAGTGGATGGCCTCAGACATCATGGCGCTCGAGCCGGTCTTGAGCCACGCGAGCGTCTTGAGCGTCGTGATCGCGAGGTTGCCGGCCATGGCGCGGATCACGACGTCGCGCGACGCCGAGTGGAACGTCTTGCCAGGGAAGTAGACCTTGTTGACGTCCTTGAGTGGCGGTGGCGGTGGCGTCGATCCTGTAGTCGCCTTCTCATCCGACTTGAGAATGCCAGGCAGAATCGCATGGAGCTGCGATGGCAGCGCCGGCAGCGCGAGCTTGGACTTGGACTTGCTCTGCCCATCACGATCTGGTCCAGTGGTCGAGAACCACCGACCGTGGCTGCCGAGAAGCACAAGATTCGCTGTTGGTGCCCATGACGACGAATGGAACGGCACGGCCGCCGACTGCGTCACGCGCCAGTGCACGCCGCCGCGTCTCCGCGCGGCAGTCGCAGCGACAGTCGCCGGAGCTGCCACGCAGCGCCGGGTGGCCAGCAGCGTCCGCAGCGAGAGCGAGGGCGGCATGCGGAGGCGATGGCAGGCGGTCAATGGACGGAGAACTCGGCCCAGGTGAGACGCTCGACGTCAGCGCGTCATCCACACACACACAATGGCGAGGATCGTCGCGCGCCAGAATGCGTCCCACAGTAGGTCCCACATGATGATCTGGAACGCCATTCTTGGATCTGATTCCGTCTCATTTTCCCGATCTGATATGAGACGAAACTGGGCGGTTCACTTTCTCCGCCGTTTCGGGCATTGGCCACCGTCGGCCTCTCTCTCTCTCTCTGTCTCTTGGCTCGAGGCCGGCTATTTCCTGCTGCCACTGCTGCATATCCGACTGGCGCTCGCCACGGGACTCGCACCTCTTACAATCGCGGCCCCATGAGCACGACCAGCGCCGACGACACGCGCGCGCGACTGGTCGACTACTTTGTCGAGGTCGTCGCCGACGTCGTCTCGCGTACGTTGCTGCCTTTCCCACCATGTCTCTAATTATCTCACCGCACTCGTATGAGTGGACGCAGCACCGCCGCGCAAGCGCCACGCGGCTGACGTCGACGAGTTTGAGCGCCGAATCGCCTTCCGGCTGCCGGCGACCGACCACGCCGACTTCCCGCTGCCTGACGGCGTGCCCTTTGTGCGTGCCCCCTGCTCTCTTCGTTGTTTTCTTTTGTTTTTCGATGCTTACTATATGATTGTTTGCTATTAGTTCTGTATTCCGTCGTGTCTGAGCTCGTCGTCGCCGTCGACGTTCGAGCGCAAGCCCACGTTCTTTTCCTTTTCGCTCACGGGCGGCGACGGCTCACGCGCCTATGGATTTGCCATTCACTTTTACGACGCGATCGAGGGCGGTGACGATGCATGGCGGCCGCGTGTGTTCTGCATTATCTCGCACCACCCGTTCTTCTCGCTCTTCAAAGAGATCGTGAGTTGGGTCTTCCGGCAGCGCACGCATTCGTCCGAGCAGCGCGTTGTCGAGTCGATTCTCGCCGACGCCTCGGGCCAGCGCAGCTGGTTCGTCTCGCCGCGCCGAAGTTCCCTTTCTTCTGGTGCCGACGTACGACCCTATCGCCCGCCACCGATCGACACGGTGCTGGCACGCGCCACCTCGGACACGGGCGGGGCGGGTGCGAACCCTGAGGAGCCACAAGACTTTAGCGTGGACGACGCCGTGGACCGCGTGCTTATGCAGCTCGTGCTTCACGCCGAGCGCCCTACCGCCGGGGGTGCGTTCCACTTGCGCGTGGATGGTCGCGACTTTTTCAAGTACCACGTGCACCGCAGCAACGTCGGCCACGTGGATGACTACTGCTTCCAGGTGCTGTTCCAGTGCCTGAGCCTCAAGAACGTTGTATACATTATCAACTGCATGCTGCTCGAGCAGCGCGTCCTCATCCACTCAAACGTACGCTCTCGCACATACGATAGAGTAGATGGTACAGAGCGGTGAACTAACACTTTCTTGCCTCCCCACAGCACCACGGTCTGCTAACGCCCGTCTGCGAAGCGCTCTGTGCTCTGCTGTTTCCGTTCGCGTGGGAGCATGTGTATGTGCCGTTTCTGCCTGTCAAGCTCATCGAGTACTTACAGGCCCCTGTGCCGTACATCATGGGGCTCCACACGAGCTCGCTCGCGACGAAAATCGGCGCCGACATTTTCTCGTCCTGCGTCGTGATCCACTTGGACAAGGATAAGGTCGTCACGCCCATCAGCTCGCGCATCGACGACTCGCCCGTCGACTTTGTGCTTGCGCGACTGCCGTCCCGGGAGGTCGACGCGCTGCTGCGCGCTGTTGAACCGCTCGTCCCGCAACCCGTCAACGCGAGCAGCGGTGGCATGATCCCACCCACGCGCTTTGCTAACAACAACAACAACAACAGCCCTCTTCAGAGGCAGCCTTCCAGTCCACTCGCTCACGTTGTTGAGTCGCTCAGCTTTACCAATGCCGGATCGCCCGTCGAGAACGAACTAGAGCTCACGTTTGGCGAAGGGCCGGTACGTTCTTCGGGCTTGAGTCTTGGAGTGATGGGAGGACTGACTGGGCTTTTGTTTTTGTGTAGCTTGGCATTACATTTGAATCGACCCACTTGCGGCTACTGGCCGTGAACCATTTCCAGCCAGGGCGCCAGCGGGGCACGTCGGCCGTCGTCAAGACATTACCACGTCTCCAGAATGGACTGCCTGGGCCGGCCGAAAGGTCAGGGCTTATCCGCGCCGGGAGTTTTCTCGTGGCGATCAACGGTGTCTCGACGTTGGACCTGACCTTTGAAGAGACGATCGATCGTCTTCGCGTCGAAAAGCGGCCTGTGCGGCTGCGGTTCCTGAACGCTCCAGCGCCCCACATGAGCGCATGTCGCTTTGCAGAGCGACTACAATCATTGTCGCTGGTCTCGGCTCTACAGATCGACCACAGCAACACGCTGCTCCGGTGGGTTGACGCCGTACGAGGCGCGTTCGCCGTCATGTTTACGTCCATCTTTCGTGACTTTCAGCGATTCATTCTCATCGAACATATCGGTCCACCCGCAACGCCCTCTCCGTCGGCGTCGAGCAAGGGCACGCCTCGGCTTACACGCAGCTCGAGCTCGTCGTACTCGAATTCTACGCTTCAGCGCCGTCGATCGTCCGTGCTGGCGTTCTCGGTCACGTTTGACCATGCATCGTTTTGTGAGGCAGCAAGCGAAGCCACGTGCGTGACGCAGACGCCGGTGGGTCACTCACCGATCGGGTTCTTGCGCGAGTTTACGCAGACGCAGACGTTTGCGGGCTTTGTGAACGACAGCGTCATGGGCCGCATCTCCCACACGACGACTTTCCCCCAGCTCGAGCTCTTCCATAATTGTGTCCACTTGTACCACGAGATGGGCGACGCAGATGCTGCCACCGCAGCCATCCCTCTGCTGTTTGAGCGCGATCACACCGTCATCGAGACCCTCGAACTCGAACTACCGCTACACCAACCAGCTGACGACCCCACTCCGGGCGAGACGCTTCTATCGGCCGCACCATCGCTTTCTCAATCGACCAGTACTATTCACAGTTCAGTGCGAAGCCCCGTCAAGTCGCCGCTCTCTGCTGGTCTTTCAGCGTCTCCTGCCAAGCGTACATCAACCACGCGGCAGCTCGAAATGAAGATTTGCGGGTCCCTGATTGAGACCAACGACGATGATCCATCTGGTGGTGAGGTGGCGACGCTGGATTCCGAGCTGCTCCAACATCTTGAAGATGTCGTCCCAGAAGCCAGTGCGAAGACGTCAGGTCTGAGCTCGTCCCCTTGCAGGTCGCTTTCTTCCTCCACGTCAGTTTGTACGCTGACTGCCGGGCGTCGCTCGGAATCGCTCTCGTCGATGGGGTCAGTAATCTCGAGTTTGGCCGTCGAGGATGAGTCCTTCAATGAGAATGTAATGCAGAAAACGTCAACAGCGGGCACCAAGCTCTGCCAGCTCCAGCCCGAAGATGCGATGGACGATCCGCTGCTACTATCTCAAAGCGTCCGTGCGTAGACGCCTGGTCAGCACACAGGTTCGTTTTGGAATTTTGATAATCGCAAGACCGCTCAACTTCTCGCCGAACCCTTTTACATTACGTTCGTGAGTGAGTCTACACTGGTACTAGTGCTCCCGGTACATTTGATTCACAGCGCATGGCACAAAATGAATCTTGACCAGAGATGACCATACACACGATTCTTCTGAACCACTGAGTCGTGACGTTGCGCAGGAGCCATGCGGACATATGCTTGAATGTCTTCAAATCAGGCACTCTTCCCGAAACACGATGCCTGCTCCCTCGTTGTCAGCCGTATTGTCGTTGGTCTTGCTATAGCTGCCCCGGGGCATCTCGTGCGGAAAGACTTGTATGGTCACAGGCATTGTCATGATCGGGAAAGTCGTTGTTACTGCGGTAACCGTTGCCATCTGGAAGGCCAGGCTCGCCGGTACATCGGCAGCAGTTCTTCGCTTCGTCTCCATGGTCGACGTCTCTGCTTGACTCTCGTGTGCCAGAAATCGTTCTCCACCAGAATCGGCCACGGCGGCTTCTGGAGGCAAGCACTCGCCGGTGTTTGACTCGGGAGATGGTAGAGGTGACCGCTTCGTCGTGTCGGGGGTGGCCGGTGAGACGTGAGTGCCGACGCAGCTCCAGTCTCCAAAAGTATCTTCCTCGATGATAACATATTCCGAGTTGCCACCGCCAGATGCTTTGTCTTCCACGCTCCGGGCATCACGGATTGAACCGCTAGGCGGGCTCGTCGCCATAGCCGGGGATCCATCATCCCCAGGTACTTGGACCGGTACAGTCTCTTGCTGTAGATCGGCTTCTTGGCAGCAATCAGTATCGACGGTGCTGGCGATACGCACTATTCGTTCTTCAAGAGGCAGACTGGGAGAGGCGTCGATACTCATTACGAGCATTTGTGCGTCATTGGGACCACAACCCTCTCGAGGTTCTATACCCGCAGCTGCTGGTGCCTTTCTTTCATCTCCCTCGCTCTGAGCAGGTAAAGTTTCATCAGAAGTCGCACGAACATCTTCTCCACTCGGGTCCGTTCGGTCATCATCACCGAGAAAACTTCCATGTTCCCTGGCGTCCGACGGCGTAACGACAAAACGAGCATGCCCTTCTTCGCCGCCGGCTGTAGCCTCCCTGAACGTTGCGCCGCAACTTTCGGGATTGCCGGACTCATCTTGAAGCGAATCCATGGCGTCAGTCTCGCTTGGATTCACTTGCTCGCTGTCTCCACTTCGATGAGATCCGAGCCCGATGCCGATTCCACTGCTTGCACCGTCCTCGTTGTCGAGAACCTCCACTTCTTGCGCAGGAGCGGGATCGTCACCGACGCCTTCCAAAGTGCTGGAGCGAGAAGCTCGCTTGAGGCCGCGTTTTCTGGGTCTTCCCAGCTCCACGGTCCCGTTTTCTTCGTTCGAGCTCTTGTACCTCGCGTTCAGATATCTGGCACGGCGCCCAGTCACAGTGGCCAATGTTTGATCTCGCTTGCGTTTGATTTCTTGGTATTTCTTCCAGAGAAGCCCAGTCTGGAAGCGCATAAAGTCTCGCTTGCAGAAAATCATGACTGTCTCCGTCTCTGGTAGACAAGAATCAGACTGCGGCACCACTACGCCAGTACCGGTATCTGGTGGCAGCGGCGCGGAGTCAGCGGTTGCTACACCCGCGGTTGCAGCTAGGGTGGCCGCATGTAATAGTGAAGAAGCTTTCCGTTTTCGCGTCTTTGTTGGTCTTTCACTCCGCGGGACACGGTTCGCTTTAACCACGTCGGTCGCAGGGACATCACATGATAGGGAGTTTACAGGAGCATCTGCTGAGACGGCATTGCTTGGCGCTGAGATTTGATTGACATCTGCACGTTCGTTGGAGTTGGTACTGCAGACCTCCGAGGTCTTCATATCCTTTTGCCGCCCCATCACAGATTTTCCGGGCTCCGATATTGTGCTATCGTCGGCTTGGCAGCTCGTTTCGTTGGTTCCATTATTTTCGTGATATGACGGTGACTGCGGCGGCAAGCAAATGTCTGGCGTAGAATCGTACACGCCCGCATTCTGCTGTTCGAATTCTCCTCGCGATCTCTTGTGGGCCGGTGGACCGCTCGACGCTGCAGCGCTTCTTGCCACAACAGTCGGAAACGGGCGTGCGTGCGGAAATGCGTCCCGATGGTTACGCTGATGAAGCTGCTGTTGGGCAGCCATGACTAGTTGAGCCCTGCGAAGCAGTTCCTCATGTTCACGCTGCAACGCAGTCTTCGGCGCCAGGTAATCTCTGAAGTCTGCGTGGCGTGGTGTTGTCGTGGACTGGGACGACGACGTGGCGCTGACTATTTTCGATCGCATCGCAAAATCCACTTCACGGACGCGTTCGTCCTGCATCTGCTGCTGCGGCCGAGCCATATTTTCAGTTCGTCGAGAAGTCTGGCTCAAACGAGGTTGCTTCGGTCCCTGCTGAAGTTGCGCTCGAGGTCGTTCCACAGGAAGTGATTGTTGTGGCGCCATCTGCACCGCGTCAACTTGCTTCTCCCTTTCTTTTTTTGCCATCTCTTGTCGCTGAAGACGTCGGTTCTGTTTTACCATTCTTCGCAGTCGGTTATTCGACATGGCTTTGCCTGGCAACGCCAAAACGCGGCTTCCAGTCAACTTCGTCTCACCAGCGTCAGATGGGGGCATGCCGTCGCTGGGTCCCGCACTCGGCGCCTCGGTCGTGTAACCTCCCGTCGGTCGTTTGTGAGCAACGCCCATGCCCGAAATCAACGTTCCTGTAGATCCGAGTGACTGCGAACCACTCGCGACGACGCCTTTATCGAGCTGCTTGAGATCATTTTGGACAGCCAGCTGACTCAAATTTACCGTGTGCCCTGCCGAGATCTTGATCTTCTGTGATGCATTCGTCTTCTTCTTACTTGCTGCTGAAGGATAGTACCAGTTGGAGTCCTTGTCAGACCAAATATCGAGCGATGGTAACAGCGAGTTGGAGTTTGCCGACGCGGAGTATGGTGCTGTCTCAGCAACAAAAGCGCGCGCTGTTAACTGGACGTTTCCTTGAAGATTGGAATCGACCTGGTTTGCGGCAGCCGAAGATCGCTCTGGGTATTTCCACATTGAGTCTTGAAATCTGGGTTCTAACCGTAGCGGCTGATGCGGCGGCGCCATGTAATAATGCTGGTTGCTGAGCGAATGCCCTCGGTCAAGCTGCACTGCGGGTGACGGTTGCATCCTTGAAACATGGCCTTGCATCTGCGTGGAGTGAGAAGGCAGAATTGTCTGAGACCACTCATCCTGCCCCTGCGCGCGCAAGTCCTTCGGTATATCAGGGTTCCGCTTGTCGTTCGACTGCTCCGATGTTTGACGGTGGAATCCCTGGTGAATGAATCTGTCAAGATCCGGAAGAATTCTTCGCCCAGGTTGCGAGGCAACTTGCTGCTGTTGTTGTGTGTGTGGTGATTGGAGAGTGCGGAAAAGCGTTTCTTGAGGCGTCCGCAGTCCCTCAATCCGAACATGCTGAAGAGGTTGCTGTCGCAGATGAGATGAAGCTTGGTGCTGCTGCGGCCAAACACCACCGGTCAGTTTGCTCTGCTCGGTGGTTGAGGAAAACGCAGGAGCGGGGAGCCGCTGGGTTACACCTGATGATGCCGCGGCAGCGATCACATCTGAGAGAGCCATTGTTCGGGCAGCCGGTAAAGACCGAGCATTCTGAGATCCATCGCCCATGGAAGATCCAGTCATCCTTGACATGGCCCTGAGACGGAGATTAGTCTCAACTGGGCGTCGCTGGTACGTCTGCGGCACGATCGACTGCCCTGGTCGAATGACGGCGCTCGCGCTACGGCGGGCTTGTGCTTCATCTTGACTTAGAACAGGGGCCTGCTCGAACTGCGCTCGGTACTGGGGCCTCGCAAACTCGGGCTGAGGTTCTGCTAGGGCCAAGATGTCGTCGATTTCGCGCCTTTGGTTGCTCTCGTTCTTTCGCTTGTGTTTCGATTTCTGCTGTTTCTTTGGCTGCCGCTGCTGCTGCTGGGGCGATGGTTGTTGTGTTTGCCGTGACGCCAAATGAGGCTGTTGAGACGCCTGAGACACCCGAGACGCCTGAAACGGCTGAGACTGCTGAGACGGCTGGGATTGCTGAGGTTGATGGTCTTGGTGCTGTGGCAAAGGCTCACGCGACGATATGTTCTGGTGCTCAGTGCGCTGCTGGTGGCGCAGCTCGTGCTGCTGCTGTCGTTGTTGCTGATACAAGTGTTGCTGTTGCTGATACAGGCGCTGCTGCTGGAGTTGCTGCTGTTGCTGCATCGATTGTTGCTGTAATAGCTGTTGTTTCTCTTGCAGTCGCTGGTGAATGAGCTCCTGCCGCTGCTGTTCGTGTTGGCTCACAACTTGCGGCTGACCAATCTCGTGCGGCGCCTGCTGGCTCATGCCATGCACGCGCGATGATCGCTGTTCCGCTGGCGCTTCCTCGCGCATGCAACCGACGGGGTACGTCCACTGCATCATCGCCTCTATCGGCCGCAACGGATGCGACGGTGTCCCCTCGCGATGCTGTCCACGCTCGTGGCCGAGAGTGTGCTCGCTCCCGGAGCCCGAAGGCGCCGAGGGCCATGCCGCTGCTGGCGCTACGCTGCCTCTTATACTGGTCCCTGACAACATCGTGCTGGTCCCGCTGGCCGGTATCGCGTGACGCGCCGACAGCAGCGCCGCCGCCGCCTCCAGCATCGCACCCTCGCGCGACTCCATCGCGAGATGAGTGGGGAGAGTACACAGTGTTTCCCGGTTCCAACTGTTGGAATCACTCTATCACCCCTAACACGTTCTTATCGATGTTAGAGTTTCGACATGTGTTTTATACGTTCCTAACATCAGAGTGGTCCAGCCTTGTCCGGACTGTAGGCGAGCTCCTTGAGAGAGCGCTGCGCTGAGCCACGACGCAGGGGCTTGGGCTGCGAATCGTGGGGCGCCCAGCCGATCATGTAGATGACCTGGAACGTCACGGGCACGGAACCGTCGTCATTAGCGTACATGGCTTGGTAAATCGACGCAGCCGCGAGCAGCGAGTCGCGGGTGGCCACGCGGCCCTTGGACTGCACGGCATTGTTCTCGCCCATCTTCTGCAGGTGTTCCATGAGAACGAATGCGTTTGGGTACTGCACTTCGATGTAGTCCGTGTCCACCGTACACAGCGTAAAGTTCGCGCCCTGGAGAAGACCACCGACATCCGCAACATTCGCGAACGGCGAGATGTGCGGCGAGATGCCGCCTTGGCGTTCCTGGTCCCCCAAGATGAACGCACTCCTGTAACAAAGCAAATGAGAATACGAAATTGCAACAATGAAGACGGCTGGCAAAGCATAACGTACCGCAATTCCTGGAGCGAATCACCGCCTAGCATTGCTCCAATGAATACACCGTCGGGCTTGAGACAGTCGCGAATCTGGTCGCAATCGCCAATCCCTGAGCGTCAATCCAACATATCGGTGTCCATTTCCACGTCAACGAGATTCTCCACACCTGTTGGAACGTGCTCGGAAGATCGTTGACCCAATGCAAGCTAAGTGAGCTCATCACGAGATCGAAATGGCCCGGCGGGAACGGCAAGTATTCCTCGTCGACGGCCAGGTGCTTGGTTTGCACTGCAACGGAAAGAGATCACACGAGCAACTTCAGTCTCACGTTTCAGTGCGCTTTGAGATCCGATTGGTTACCCACATGAGTTCGCGTCCTTCCGTTCCTCTGCCACATCGCGCAGCAGCAGCTTTTCGGAAGCATCGCACTGCAGCAGCAACTTCACCCCGCCAAGACCGTCGTCGACGCTCAGGTTCTTGTAAATGTGGCCACTGCCGCAGCCAAGATCGAGCGCCAGTGGGAACTCTCGGTCAACGTCCTGAACACAACGAATGGACGCTGTCATTTACTGCGTCCGCAAGATGAATTGACAACTTCGATGGCTCACCTCCAAGCGGTCCACGAGGCGGCGGGCGACCTCGTCCTTGAGGTACTCGTATTCTTCGCCGTTTGAAATTGCTGCGATATTGTTTCGCTGCTGTCGCTTGATCGCTGAACACACTCGGACCATAGGACGCAACAGCAAAGAGAGCATGCATAGACACGAAAGAATGAGAGTGACTTGCTGTTGTTGCACCCAATGCACATCATGTGCGAAGGAGTTTAATCAACGCACCGCGATTGAAGATCTCCAGCTGTGGCGTCGTCGACAGCGAGCGCCGCACCGGAAGTGAACGCACCGCGCGCCGCTACATACTCATCCAGACGCGACGTCAGTGAGCTCAAGTGTCCTGGTTCTTCGCATTGGAGCGAGCGGCCCCGCACCGCCAACGCTGACGCCACGCTCATCGCTGCCTCTCGTTGCTGGGTCTCCGTTTATGAGGTAACCGTAACCATGTGCTTGTCACCGCGTAACCAGTGGCAGTTGAAGTGTAACCGCCTACCTATGGCACTGAGCCGAGCATCGCAGTTTTGTGACTATTTCGATTCGATGCACATGATTTGGCTGGTGTAGAATTCAGCTTTGATAGCTAGGCTGACCTTCTTACATGGCGGATCAGATTGACACAAATACATTCAATACAGTGTGCACAGCTTGACGAAATGCATCGCACTTGCTTTATCAATATCGCTCGTCAAAGTTGGTCTTCCCGTGTTCGGCTGCATTCAACTGCGATTTCCACTACGCGAGTTGGAAAAACCCTCGAGATCAAAAACCCAGGGGTGGATTTTTGACCAGCTGGATTTTTCCACGTTTTGGTTGGCGGGCTTCGATTTTTGGTGCTGGCTCGCGTCGCCACAGAGTGATGGTCATCCCCGCGTTCTCCCGGGTTGCTGGACGCACGCCCATGTTGGGCCGCCGCCGCCGCGGGGCGGGCGCTTGAAGCTGCGAAGGGTCGCTGGCTGCTGGCGTGCGTATCTCTCTATCCTTCCATTTTTCTTGAGCGGCTTGACTATACTGCCCCGAAGGCGTGCGACGAACGACTGGACCCAGGCCTGGGATTGGGCGGCTTTGATCTGCGTCAAGGGTAGGCGGACTCTCCCCCTTGCGGTTGAACGAGCGGCCCGTGCGAAAGATCGCGCGTGTGCAAACCAGCGAGTGGAGCGAAGGACGACGAGCACGAGCACGAAAGCAAGAGAAGGCGAGGAACGAACGCAAAGCAGTCGAGGGAGCAACGAAAGAAGGCGAGTCGAGGAACGAAAGCGTCGAGGCCGTTGACGCGTTCGGGAACGTGTCTGTCGAGCGAGAGTGAGCGAGCGAGCGCCGCGCAAGTCGAGTGAGGTGAAAGGACCGCAGCGTGTCCGTTGTCGTTGGTGGTGTCGAGCCGCAGAGGAATAGCTGTGACTCGCGCCTGACTGACGCGCGGCACGTCTCGTGGATCCGTGTTTTCTTTTATTCCTTTCCATTCAGTAGCAGCAAAACAAACAAACAAACAAAAGAATCAAAGAAGTAGCAAGTAGGAGGAGTGCGTGATCCAAGCCATGAAGATCAAGTTGTTGTCCCGCGCGAAGCGCAGGATCAGGGTCTGCGAAAAAGAACCGAGCGCCGTGCGTGCGACGCGGCTGCTCGCCGACAAGACGCTCGCCCGCACATCTGCGGACGCTGCTCCAGGCTGGACCAGAAGTGGCGGACAAATGGACGCCTCCACGACAATGTCACCAAGCGGCAAGACCACTTTGAGGGTCAACTGGCGTCCGCGTAGTGGATGCACCGTCGTGCTGTTCGTGATGGTGCTCTTCCAGTGGTTCTGGTCGTCGGTCGAGGCCACTCCACCGGCACACATCCGCAACCCGAACTGCACGCAGTATTCGCCACCGCCGAATGCCAAGTACTGGGATGCAATGGACCACTGCTCGCTCTGCGCCCAGGATCCACGCTGCGGGTATTGCCATTCGACAATGAGGTGTGAATTCGGCAGCCCCAAGTACCCAGCGTACGGGTCCTGCCCTCAGTGGTACTTCGAGCCAAGCAATTGTCCGACGTCCCCAAAATGCGAGCTCCATGTAGAGTGTGGCCACTGCTCTAGCAACCCAAACTGTGTTTGGTGCGCGACTGACCAGTCGTGCATTTCGGTCGAAGAAGGTTTTGCGTCCTCATGCGGTTCACTCATCACCAACTCCTCTTGCCCAACAGTCGTCGTTCCTCGTACGTTCCGTATTTGATTTGTAGAGTCACTTCTTTCCTTGTTATCGGCACTAACGTCTTGACTGGTGGTTGGCGAGCAGAGACGGTTGTGATCGGTAACCTGGAGATCAAGCAGGATATACCAACGATTGGCGGAAGCGTCAGGATTGAAGGGGTCACGGTCTACAAAACAGGGTACTCGATGGTCATGAACGGCACGTACTACAAGCTCGACTCGGCGGGTGATATTGTGCTCCGCGCCGGAAATGATTCACGGTTCAACATGCACGGTGGGGAGGTCAAGGTCGTCGGTGGCGACGGCGTTCACGAAAACCGAGGCAAGGGAGGCAATGTGACGCTTACAGGTGGCAACGGATATGGTGTGCTGAACCACGACGATTCAGTGACTGGTGGAGCAGTCAATCTCGTTGGCGGAAATTCAGTCATCGGTACCGGGGGAAAGATTGCTATAACCGGTGGAGATGGTGCTCGCACTGGTGGTTCGGTTTCTATCAGCTCGGGCGGCGGGAAGGGATCTGCAAGTGGAAAAGTCGAGGTCAAGACCTCGGACATGTGGGCCGAGATTTTATCGAGTGGGGAGGTCAGGATTCATACTGGTGACGCGTCCGGCTCGTCAGGATCAGTTGCAGTCGAAACCGGCGACACGGTGAGCCGAACCGCGGGATCTGTCAACTTGTCGGCTGGCTCTTCGTCGAAGAGTTCAGGAGGTGATGTGACGTTGTCTGCTGGATCGTCGGGAGGGGACAGTGTCGGCGGAAGCATCAGGTTGGCGTCTGGCGGTGGTTCCTCGTCCTCTGGCCCACTTATCGTGACGACAGCAAACAGTAATGGCGCGGCCTCGAGCGGGGATGGCGTGATCGGGACAGGAAGTTCTGATAATCAAGCGACTGGAGGTCTTCGACTATCAAGCGGCGATTCAACTTCTGGACAGTCCGGTTCCATCCGCATCCAAGTGGGTGTCGGTGGGACATCGAAAGGTTCGAACGCTGTCATCAAGGGCGGTGCCACAACGGCCGCAGGCGGTATTGGCGGCACGTCCAGGGTTGAGGGTGGTGACGGGTTTCATGGAGAACAATCTTCTGGCGGCGCCGTGCAACTGGTTGGTGGGGCGGCGAATGGCAGTTCCGCAACGTCAGCTGGTGGAGAAGTCGCTTTGTCTGGAGGCAAAGCCACTGGGGGGCGTGGTGGGTCAATCAGCCTTGCATCTGGGTCAAGCGATGTTAGCGCCAGCGGTTCCATTGAGCTTTTTACGTCGGCGTCGGCGAGTGAGAGCGGATCGGTATCGCTTGTGGTTGGCGAAGGAGTGAACCGAGGTGGAGACGTCGTGATCGCCTCAGGAAATGCACAAGTCGGCGACGCAGGTAGTGTCGACATGTCTGGCGGTGCTGCGACAACTGGCGCTGGAGGAAGTATCCGTGCTGAAGGTGGAAGGAGCTCGTCAGGAGTGGGAGGCTCTATCTCACTTGAGACTGGTGTGAGCGACACGGAAACGTCAGGAAATGTCAATATCAAGACGGCAACGAACACGAAAGGTCCCGGTTCTGGGTTTATCGTGTTGGAGTCCGGAGCTAGCTCAACCGGGGACTCGGGTGCTTTTATCGTCTCCACTGGTCAGACAGCGACGGGAATCTCGGGAGAAATTGTCTTGGGAAGCGGGACTTCAGCGAGCGGTGCGCCTGGCGAGATCGTGCTTGTCGGTGGGGATTCATTAAGCAAAGCTGGTATCGGCGGAACGGTATCAGTCGTGGCTGGAGCCGGATTATCGCCAGAGGCTGGTGGTGGTGGAGTGGTTGAAGTAAAAGGTGGCGACGGTCACGGCTCGCACTCGTCTGCTCTGGGAGAAGGGCACGGAGGCAGCGTCAAGCTCGCAGGTGGCAACACACAGGATGGCGATGGTGGTGGAGTTGCAATTCAGGGGGGATCAAGCGAATCGTCGAAAGGAGGTCAAGTGGTCTTCACGAGTGGGTCGACAACGTCCGGGCAATCAGGATCTGTGACCGTTGCATCCAGTGATTCAGCTGGACTGGGAGGATCTGGACAAGTCGACGTGGTAACCGGCGATGCGACGAAAGGCCAGGTGGGTTCTATCACATTGCGCACCGGAGTTTCCGAAAATCGAGCGGGAGATGTCCTCGTTGCTGTCGGAACCAGTGGCGTGGGTGACGGTGGGAGTATCGCTATAGCTTCTGGTTCAGCCTCAAGCTCCGCAGCTACGGGTGGAAGCGTTGCGATTGGAGGTGGGCGAGGGATGAGTGACAACGCCGGAAATGGTGGCGACGGCGGAGACGTTGTTGTGGTTGGTGGTGTGTCGGATGGTCAGTCTGGTCGAGATCAAGGAGGCTCAATTACTCTTGCTGGCGGAAATGCTGCTCAAGGAACAGGAGGAGAGATCCGCATCATCTCCGGTGTGAGTGAAGAGAAGAACAGTGGATCAGTTGAAATAGGGTCCTCCACATCAGGGAAGAATGGGATGAGTGGCCCTGTTGCTCTGTCCTCTGGTACCAGTCGAAATGGAAACACCGGTGCGCTATCAGTGACGACGGGAAAAGCGATCGACGGGAAAGGCGGCCAGGTCGCAGTCAGCGTCGGAGATGGTGACTACTATGACGGTGGCAATCTCAGGCTGTCAGCAGGGACGACATCCGCACCGGGATATGCAGGAGGCAAGGCCACCCTTGAAGCTGGTCTCGGGTCTGCGACTCACACGACTGACGGCGGAAGCGGCGGAGAAGCGGAGGTCCGTGGAGGCGAAGCGAGAGGAGGCAACGCTGAAGATAGTGGGGGCGATGTGAGTCTGATTGGTGGTCCAGCTGTCAGTGGTTACGGCGGCGCGGTTCTGTTGTCGAGTGGTGTGAGTGCGTCGGCCACAAGTGGCTCCATTGCTGTACTGACGCCTGATGCAGGCACCCAGGGAGTCAGCGGATCAATCATGCTGTCTTCCGGAGAGTCGAAGGCTGGAGATAGCGGTTCACTTTCGATTGGCAGTGGTCCAGCGAGAGGAGGCGCTGGCGGTCATATCGAGTTGCAAGTTGGTCTCGGTGATCGGAACGAAGGGGGATCCGTGACCATTGAAGCAGGAAGCACAACGGACTCCAAAACGGGTGGGTTTATCTCTCTTGCAAGTGGAGAGAGCCAGCCCGCGTCAAGTGGAGATGTAAGTTTCAAGACTGGGAATTCCGGTGCTGCGGGCGTCAGTGGAGGTGCTGTGGTCGCAACCGGTACTTCATCCGCTGGTAACAGTGGCGCAATTGCGCTGACAACTGGTTCAGCCACTGGTGGCAGCGGCGGTAGCCTTTACCTCGCATCTGGGTCCGGGAATCAAGGAGATGGCGGGGACATTGACATCACAGCTGGGGAAGCCTCAGCTCGCCAGGCGACTGGCGGCTCTGTGCACATTACCGGCGGTGAAGGGACGAACACATTCTACGGCAACGGAGGAGATGGCGGCAAAGTTAACCTCGTGGGCGGTGCTTCGCAGGGTGGAAATCCCTCCGACAAAGGCGGCGACGTTGGTGTCGAGGGCGGTTTTGCGAAACGAGGCCGTGGGGGCGATTTCACAGTCCAAAGTGGCTATAGTGAACTTTCCAACAGCGGAGGAATCGACATGCAGACCGCCAATGCAGGTACGAAGGGTACAAGTGGTGCGGCGACGTTGAGTACTGGTACTTCGACCGCTGGTGACAGCGGCGAGGTTGCTATCAAGACGGGAGACGCAATTGGTGGAAAAGGTGGCTTCATTGATGCTTCGGTCGGACTTGGACAACGAGGACTTGGCGGGGACGTGACTCTCTCTGCTGGTACTACTCAAGATAAAGCCACAGGCGGCGCAGTCATGTTGACGACGGGTGGCTCCATCCAGACGACAACAGGCAGCTTCACTGTGCAGACACCAAATGCCGGTTATAATGGTGGCTCGGGCTCGCTCAACTTCATTACCGGGAAGACGACTGCGGCGAACTCAGGAAGTGTCGCGTTCAGTACGGGTCGTGCACTGAAAGGCCATGGTGGTGACTTCATCGTGATTGTTGGTTCTGGAACTCTCGGAGATGGGGGTGATGCGAATATCACTGCTGGTGACAGCTCAGGTGGGTTCGTTTGTCAGATACGAGTAGCTCAATTCATCTAACGAACTCTTTTCTTCTACAGAACAAGCGGCAACTGGCGGTACGGTGAGTCTTCGCGCCGGTGCAGGGACTAGTACAAGCTCTCAAAACGGCGGCGATGGAGGACCTGCTAAAATCTTCGGTGGTGAGGCCAAAGGTGGTGCCTACAAGCGTGACATTGGTGGGATGGTCCATGTCGAAGGTGGAACGGCTGCTGCTTCGACTGGTGGAAATCTCGAAATCTTCTCGGGTGAAGGGAAGCAGACAAGCAGTGGAGATGTGGTTATTCAATCGGCCAACTCGGGACGAAGTGGAGTTTCTGGGGCTATGCTTCTCCAGACGGGCAATGCAACCTTCGGAGGTGCATCCGGCTCTGCCAGCCTCATCACTGGCAACTCGAAAGGTGGCGCTGGTGGTGATATCACCTTAGAAGTCGGTTGGGGTTACAAGGGCACGGGCGGAGCAGTTTCAGTCTCAGCTGGCGAAACATGGGAACCAGGCTATGCTGGTGGCTCAATCTCTATGGTTGCTGGTCTCGGCAACAGCAGGGTGAGGACCGGAGGTGGACGAGGCGGTGCTGTTGATATAAAAGGCGGGGAAGGATACGGCAGTTCAGATACCGACAGCGGCGGCAGTATTTCACTTCAAGGTGGTCAAGGTTTTGGTGGGACGGGTGGAGGCGTCGACTTGGTCACTGGATTCAGTGTGAGAGCTACCAGCGGGTCGATGAACATGTCGACCAACAACGGCGGCTGGAAAGGCGCCAGCGGTAACATTTACTCTCAAACGGGTCGGAGCACCTCGGGCGACTCTGGAAGCTACACCTTCCTTACGGGGGACGCTATTGCTGGTCGAAGTGGTTCGATTGATGCGTCTGCTGGGAAGAGTAGCTCTTCGAGTGGAGGAGATGTGAAACTCACCGCTGGTTCCACAAGTGCTGCGCGGCAAGGTGGAGGAAACGTGGCCGCGAAGTCCGGTTTCAGTGAGCAAGCAGACAGTGGGTCGATTAGTCTTGCAACTGATGTCTCGGGGCGAGCTGGTGTGAGCGGAAACCTCCGAGCAACAACGGGAATGTCGCTGGCAGGTGACTCGGGGCCGATCAGCCTTTGGACAGGCAGTTCAGTTAGAGGTCGTGGTGGAAACATTGAAGCATTCGTCGGGGCTGGTTCAACTGGCGACGGAGGATCAGTGAATGTCTGTGCGGGAGAAGCAACGGCACCCGGATCAACAGGGGGCTCGGTCGGTATAGTTGGAGGTCGGGGAAGTAATCGTGACACCAAGGACGGTGGGAATGGTGGTGATGTGTCCGTGTCCGGTGGTAATGCTGATGGCTCGAGTAGGTCACTCGACCCTGCTGGCTCTGTGAATATCAGTGGAGGGACAGCTGCGGGGTCGACCGGTGGCTCCATACGCGTCCTATCGGGCAACGCAACATTCGCGACAAGTGGCAACATTTTGGTTGCGACTGGTGATTCAATCCAACCATTCACTGCTTCTACCGGGAATGTGAATGTGTCGACCGGAACCTCGGCGAACGAGAATGCGGGGTCAATCAATCTTCGTACGGGGCGTGCATCATCCGGAACAAGTGGGGATGTAAATGTTCGTGGTGGAACAAGTGCGAACGGTGCTGCAAATGTGAACGTGCAGGCTGGGTCAACATCCTCGACGAAAGGGGGATCAGTATATGTGGTCTCAGGGCAATCTTTCCCGGGTGCCAGTGGGAACGTCGATGTGAGCTCGAATCGAGGGGGTGCTGGTGGTGGGAGTGGGAGCGTAAGCGTCTACTCCGGCACGTCACGTTCAGGGTCTTCAGGCGCGATGAACATATCTACTGGTACCTCTCAATCAGGGACTGGAGGGGACGTTTCTATCACGGTTGGGTTGGGCACAACCGGGCGTGGTGGCGGTATCTACCTGAGCGCTGGAACAAGTTCGGACCCGGAAGGAGGAGGAATTATCGACATATCGTCTGGAGCCAGTTCTTCAACTCGTGCCGGTGGGTCAAGCGGCGCGTCCAGCGGTAATATTACCATTACCAGTGCGGTAAGCAGCGGCTCATCGAACAGCGGAAACGCGACGTTGGCAACCGGAGCGGCGAGCGGTTCTGGTTCGTCGGGTTCGATGTCGGTGTCCTCTGGGTCGAGTTTGAGTGGCGCGAGTGGTTCATTGTCGATCAGCAGTGGCAACACGAGTTCGTCTGATGCTGGTGACGTGTCGATCACGGGAGGCTCT
>JAADXL010000006.1:0-122375 GCA_023337755.1 Pythium aristosporum | reverse complement strand
CGTGGCAGGGTGTGGGAATAAATCATGGGTTCATGTTCTAAAAACTGGACCCACGATTCTTTGTTGACACGGTTTGATTGCTGAAAGGAGAGCGTGGGGATCGTGCTTGTAAGCCGTGTCCCCTACTGCCTCTGGGGTCTCATAAAGACATCCTCAGGCCTTGCAGGCCTCTTTGGCTTCCGACTGCACCACCGCGGCATTGCGCCGTGAGACTTGGTCATGCCCAAGTCCTGTTTCCATGCAACGAGACATACTGTATGGAGGGGTATTCATTTATGAGACTGTTTAAACATGCTAAATGTATGGGTCAACTAATGTGATTTGATTTATTTATAGAGGTCATCCCGTCTGACTGCTCACTGTCCCACCTGGAACTCTGGCTGGTGTACCCAATGACTGCCTCAGTGTTCACACAACTGCGGCTCAACTTGAAGCGCAGGAGACGAGAGAGTTTTACCACTCTTCAGAAATGCACAGTACTGTAGATGAGCCACGCATCGGTGAACCCCACAATGCATGAGTCCATGAACGAAGAAATGTTCACCCGATGTGCACATTCTCCAAGTTGCGCTGTGCTAAGGACAAGCCAGCGGTCTCTCCATCGCATTCCTTCGTGCGTGCGACCGCTCTGTCCGTCCGACCAGCATCCACCACAATGACGAGATCGATCGCTGACGTCGTCATCCCGTTCGGCGGCAGTGCAGACGACGATCCAGTCGGCGGCACGAAAGTCCCAGAAGCACTCCGCCGCGTGATGGAGCTATGTAAACAAAAAGAGAGGCCTAAACCAAACGAGGTTCGGAACGAGGCGCATTACCAACTCTACGAGCGGCTTCGGCAGCTCTTCAACAAGATTGAAGAGAGCTCCAGTGTGGGGGACGACGTCGTCGACGAATATGCCGCAGCACTCCAGGAGTTTTGGCGCATTCTCGACTCCGATGAAGGCAAGACGGTCGTCGAGCGCCTGTTGAATCTCGACAATGTATCCAAGTCGATCGCGGACGTACACAACGACGTGAAGAAGCTGTTTGGCAAGATTGGACTTGAGACAGGGGACCTTGTGGGGTGGGAGGCGCTGAACGAGACCGGGAGGGACAAGGTCCGGAGCGCACTCGAAAGCATTGTCAAAAGCGCCGGCAGTCTCGGTAACGAACTGCGGGAAGTGAACGATCAATTGAGTGCGCTCGAGCTGATCAACGACGAGGTCAAGAAGATGGACAACCAGAAGTCGAAGCTGCCGGAGACGACTCAGAACGCCCTGAGGAAGGCCCAAAACGCGCTCGAGAAACATCATCTCAAGGACCACAGCGTCCCGGAGACGCCGGAGTGGTTCATCTCAGAGAACGACGTCACCTACCGACAGACTTCTTTCAAGGAAGGATCTTTTGCCGCGGTTTACTTTGGTGACCTGCGTGTCGACACGAAAGTCGTCGTTAAGGTTCTTAAATCGGATGGCTCCAACATGGACGTGAAGAGGGCTATCGAGAAAGAAGCGAGTACTCTGTCCAAGCTCCGACACGTCAACATTGTGCGCATGGTGGGTGCCAACCACGCGTGCACGTTGCCGTTTATCGTCATGGAGCACGCGACGAACGGGAACATGAGCGAATACCTCAAGCAATCGCCCGAGAATTTGAACAAGCGGTGGAAATTGCTCCATGAAGCGGCAACAGGTCTCGATTATCTCCACAACTTGAAGCCAAAGCCGATTGTCCACGCAGACTTGAAGCTCAACAACATTCTCATTTCTGGCGACGGCGAGGCGCTCATCGCGGATTTCGGTCTCAGCGTAGTCAAGAACAAATCCCACTCAAAGTACAAGTCCATGACCCGGCTCAATACTAGCAACGGCGAGGTCGCGTATGGCGCTGTGCGCTGGAGAGCACCAGAATTCAGTGAGCTCGTACCACAGCCCGTGTCCGACGTGTACTCTTTCGCGATGTGCATTCTGGAAGCATTTTCTGGCGATGCACCGTACGTGAGTGAGAATGATGAGGCGGAGGTCAAAGAGAAGATTCTACGGGGCGAGCTTCCACCGCGTCCTGAAGGTCTGCACGACGAAGCGTGGCAACTGATCGAACAAATGACGATCCGTAATCCGGAAGAGCGAGTTTCGATGACGAGGGTGCTGCCCACGTTACGAAAGTTTGCTGATGAAGAACTGCAAGCGAACATCGACGCCGCCAACACATTGCAGTGCCGGAGGTGCCACAAGTCGCAGCATTCAGGGGGCAATTTTTGCACGAGATGTGGCGGTCGCCTTGTCGACCACCTTCAACCAGTTGCGGATCTTCTTGATGAAATCACGAACTCGACCGGTTCAGCCACGTCGAGAACGCAAGCTCTACAGCGATTGTACCGGCAGCTCCAGTCCAAGCCGACATCATGCTCCTCGGACGCAGTCCACAAACGGCTTACTCGCGCCGAGTACCCGCATGACCGGGTGGATGCTCTGTATGCATTCGGTTGTCTGCGTACCATGCACTCGACGCCTTCCTGTGGTGTCGAGGTAACCGACGACCAGATCGCTTCCGCCAAGTCGGTAGTCGAGAGCAAACTCACCAAGGACGTGGTCCAATCGTTCGTGGGTGAAGCAGCATTCCAAAAGAATGGCAAGCCAGGCCAACGGGAGGCAGCCGAAGTCATTGAGCTTCTCATGCATTTTGACCCAGCAAACAAGACGGAGCTTCGCGATCGCATTCCTGTGCTCGCCCAGGTGCTTCGAGAGTCGAAAGATGACCACCAGCTCTGTACTGCGGTGCTGTCTGCCTTGGTGGCGCTGACGAATAATGGGAAGGAAAGTGACGCTGAGCCCAGTGTCCAAGCCATTGGTCAGCAACTCCTAGATATACTCAAGGGGATTCAGAAGCGTACGCCAAGGCGAATGCAGCGATTCTTTTGGCGGGCTGTGCGAAGAAGCTCGCCAACGCAGCGGATGTTCGCGCGATCATCAATACGTTTCATGCCGGGGACCTCAAACTCCAAGAGCACTTGGTTCGTTTACTCTCATCCATCGCCAAGTTGGATGAAGGTGCCAAGTTGATCGGCACGCGTGGCGATCCGATGCTACTGATCGAGTTGATACAGCATGGAGAGAGCGAGAGCCTGCGGTGCGCCGCTCTGGGGGTGGTCTCGCAGCTCGTCAGGTATCCGTCGAATGCCACCATATTCGTCGAGTTAGATGGTATCGAGGCGTTGGTGCAGTACGTCGACGATGGCATTTTGTCGGACGAATCACTACGGAACCTTCGGCAGCTGTTCGACCACAGCGAGGATCTCCGGCTCCGCGTTGCTTCGAACGAGTCGTTCCACGTCTCTTGCCGGGGCTGGTTCGAGAAGGGGGGGTCGACACAGCGGACCAATGCGGCCAAGCTGATGGGCGAGCTCGCCGAGACACTGTTGCGGCAGATCAGTGGAGGCAGTAGACGTCGCCCGGATCAAGCAGTCTCTCAATTCGAAGATGAATCGATGCTGGACGCCGGCGCGAAGAGGGCGAGAGTGGGGGAGTAAACCACGCGTTGGGTATGGGCGCGAGAAGTATTTCACTTTGCTTTTGTTTCAAATCATATCCCGGTTCAGTCACACACAACTACTACTCCTAGTATCTCCACCGGAGCCCAAAAGACCGTCGACCTTGGTCAGGATCCGCCTAATGTTTTTCTTCGAGACGTCATCCGTCGCGACGTCGTCGTAGAGCCGCTCGAGTTGTCCGACAAATGACGGCTCAGCCCCTAAAATGGACTGCAAGCAGACCGGGTACGAGCAAAAATTCCCAAGCGAGAAGAGCACAATGCGTCGCGACGACACGCTCGGATCCGCGAGCGCTAGTTCAAATAGCTCCAGTGGCGCGTGGACACGGCACATTTCGCTGCAAAGCTCGTCCGAGTTGCGCACAAGATTACCCAGCGCACCGGCGGCGTTGGACCGTGTCTTCTCGTCGTCGTCTCCCAAGTTCTGCACGAGCGGATGGATCGACAGCTTGAGTGCGCTGTACAAATCGCTGTTGTGGAACGCCGCATTGCCGATCGCAAAGCAAGCGAACCGACGCACGTATCCGTCAGTGTCCGAGAGCCCGCTCACGACACCATCTAGCACCGACAGCGTGCCGAGCGTGTCCGAGATCGGCTCGGAAAAGCGGTCGTAAAACAGCGTCGAGTGGCGGCACAGATTGCCGATGCAGTTGAGCGCCTTGGCACGCACCATGGCTTCCTTGTGGTGCACCAACTCGCGAAACTCGGGCAGCAACCCGGACGCGAGAATGCACTCATAGTTCTCGGGGGAGCTGCGCGCGAGCTGGCTGATGATGAGCAGTGTATCGATGACCAGCGGCGGGGAACTGCGATTGCTGAGCATGCCACAGACCTTGATGGTGGCCATGCCGTTGGCCCGCACAAACTGGTGGCCGAAATGCTCCGAGCTCGTGACGAGGCGAGAGAGAAAGCTAATGGGCAGCTCCAGCACGGACGCGTCCAGGTGGAACGCCTTGGTCGTGAACACAAAGTGGAGCACGACCAGTAGTTTCTCGACACAGCGCGAATCGTAGAGGGCGGTCTGTGTCGATACCAGGAGGTCGTCCGAGAGGTTGTGCATGAACGGAATCCCGAGCACCTTGACGATTGCGTGGATCAGTGCCTTGACGGCATTGCTGCCCCCACCGACGACCTCGGGCCACTGAAACAGCGACTCGATGTGCGAGACCTCGAGCAGGTCCACAAGCTGCGACACGAGCTGCTCATTAAGCTGCATTTCGATCGTGGCCTCGCTCAACGTCATTTCCCGGATCATGCGCATGAGCTTGAGAAAGCAAAAAAGCCCCCATGGGGACAAGAGGTTGTCGCCACAGTCTTCCATGAAGCGACACACCAACTGCCAGGTCGCAGGGGACTCAAACATCTCGATAAAGCTGTGGTCCGCGAGGCTCTTCGTCTCGGACTGCTCCACATCGTCGTTCGCGGCGGTGGAAGCGTGCTGGTTCATCGCCTTGGCTGCGATGAGAAGCAATAATACCACCGCCGCGTCCACGAGGCCTTGAGCACGTACATTATAGCACGCCAGTACCTGCAGCTTATCGTCTCGAGCGTCGACCGAGAGATCAGCAAACGATTGGTGGTGGAACAGCCGTAGGATTGCCTCTCGGCATGGTGCCGGCATCACGCCGTGCAACACGAGATTCCACACGTCTTGGTGGATAGAGGCGAGTCCTAGAACTTGCTCGTCCCGGCCGAGAGCCGTCGCATCGATATTCCCTCCCTCCAATACGTCGGCGTAGTATGTGCACGCCAGGCTCAGCAGACCAACATCCTGCGTGGACGTAAAGATCGGATACAGCGCCTTGGCGCAGAGCCACACGTGGTGCTTCGAAAGTACCTGGCGGCGCAAGAGCACGACCAAAAAGTCGACGGCAAAGTACAGCTCCACATCATGGAGAGCGCCGGATTGCACCAACGTCAGCACGGTGCTGATCACGTCGTCGTGCGCGGAGGACGACGACGCACGTTGGCTTGATTTGCTGGCCATGATCTTGCGGCTCAGTGGTGACGACGAGCGGCACGCATGCAGAAGAATCTTGACCACACAGGACACGATCGACTGGTCGGGCTCTTCGTCGGTGTCGTCGTCCGTCTCAATCTCGTCACGACCACCCCCAGCTCCTTGACGCCGTGCCAGTCTCGTCTTGAGCTCGTCGTTGAGCAGCGCGAGCAGCTCCTGCAGCCCGTTGCGCAAGAGCTGCGTCGTGACTTCGCCGTGGATCTTCACCCGTAACTTGTAGAGGTGACGAATGTCCGTCGCTGGGTTCTTTTCATCGGCATCGTCGGGGTTCTCCGTCTTGCAAAGCGTCATGACGGGGAATGGACGAAGGCGCCCCCACTTGCTTCCGTCGGGATGAACAAATGTCGCGAGTGCAAAGACCGCGTAGAGACCGACATCGCGAGCAGCTTTGGTGGACGTCCCGCCGGGTGATCGCTGGCCGCTGGAACTCGCGAGAACTTGGCAGAGCGCTTCAATCACGCCAGACGTATGTACCTCTTCGAGCAGGTCAGTGAGACTCCGAGACCGGTCGAGCATCGAGCCCAGCCACTTGAGTGTTCGCGAGATGGCGCCACCGTGCTTTTCGCCTTTGAGCTGGAGGATGCTAGCGACGAGCCGCACGTCGCTGCCACACAATTCATGATAGGGGACCCCAGTCGGTAGGTCCAGCGAGTTGACGAGGTTGGTGAGCATGGTACACGCTCGCACAGACTGGTAGAGCAGGTCAGCACTGGTGCCATCTCGTACCATCTCGTGGTGAAGAAAGCCGTCGAGAAACTGGTGGACATCGGTGCGCGCCGTCAGGATCGGATCAACTGACGGGAGACGATCGACGCTCTTCATGGCTGCGACCAACGCTTTGTAGATAGCGACCATATAGGCGCACGCAGCTGTGAGGCATTCTTCCGTCACGTCCGATGCACCAATGGACAGCAAGGCGTCCCACAGGTGCGGCCACAATGTCGACTCGAGAAGAGCGACGCCGCGCTTGCCCTGCAGATCCTTTGTGAGTTGGTGGTGCACCTCGAGAAACCTGTCGGCTTCCCTAGGTCGCGATGGGATGTTGGGAGTGGCATTCTCTCCAGCCGGTGGCTGCGTGACGAGTGCACGTCGCGCCTCCTGCTGCTTCGTATCGGATGGTGGTAACCCCTCAAGCACAGCAGCGTCCTGGTTCACTTGGCGCCCAGTCTCTGGGTCGCAGATCTTCCACTCGCCGCTGTTGCGTAGCCGCTCGACGCTGGGCTTGAGCTGCTGGTTGGGCTCAACTGGTACGTGGTCCTCCGTGCTGAAGAACCGGGGCAGCTGACGGAAATCGCGTTCCAACTTCAGTCGTTTCGTTAGCTCCTCGGGCGTCTCCACGACAAACGGGTGGTGTAAAATGTCGGGCCAGCTCAGGCGCCGCTTCGGGTCCTTTGTCAAAAGCCCCGCGAGGAAGCTACAAAAGACGGGCGACATGGTGTCGGGAAACTTGACCGGTTCGCGCACAATCATCTGCACGAGCGTGACGATCTTGTCGGTGTAGAAGGGCGGTGTGCCGACCGCGAGCTCGTACAGGATCACACCGAGCGACCACAGATCGACTGTGCAGTTGTACGGCTTTTCCTGCACGAGCTCGGGCGCCATGTACAGCGGCGTGCCCTTAATGGACGTGAGCATGCTGCTCTCGTTCGAGATGGTGCGGGCAAAGCCAAAGTCGCAGAGCTTGATCTGCTGCTTCGAGCCAATGAGGATATTCTGGGGCTTCATGTCGCGGTGGATGATGCGCTTCTGGTGAAGCACTTGCAGCGCCTGCAGCAACTGGATGGTAATGTGACGAATCTCGCTCTCGGGCAAATGCTGGTCGTCAGCGAGCACCTGGAAGAGCTCGCCCTGGCCGTACTCAGTGACCATGCAAAACTCGCTCTCGGTCTCGAACGAGTCCATGATCGCGATGATGTTGCAATGGTTCAGACGCCGTAGAATGTTGATCTCCTGGCGCAGATTCTGCAGGTCCTTTGGCGTCTTGCCGCGCTTCGAGACAAACTTGAGCGCGACGATCTGGCCCGTGTACTTGCGGCGCCCGCGATACACTTTGCCGAACGAGCCTTCGCCAATGCGCTCAAGGATGTGGTAGTTGTCCATGGTCGAGGCTCGTCACGCGGGACGAGATGCCGCACCGCTCAAGAGCCTGCACGCGCCGCCAGTGGCTGTCTGGCCGCTTCCACAGGACGCTGGAGTTATCAAAGACATGTGGGGGGCTTTTTCTTCGATCGAACCGTTTCTTCGATATTTTGGGAGTGAAGGGCACTGTGTACCATAATTTCGGTACTCTAGAAGATGGCTACATCTGAGCAGCTACGTTGGGAAACTGTACCCTACCGGCGGTACATTTCATGATTCTTTTCCCGCCCACAGTGCGAATCGAGATGGAAGTCCCGAGTGAGCATGCTGAAGGGACGCGTCGGGTCGCAGGTGGTGAGGGCCGAATCTATCGAACAAAGAAATCCTTTCCGTCGATGCGCCGGTCGTTCGTAGCAGACTTCTCGACGGCTCCGGATCGTCAGCACCGCCAGACGAGAAGATTTGGATCCACGTCGTCCGTACTGATCGAAATAGCGCACTATCGGCACCATGTGGCGGATACGCGATGCCAGCAAGAGCAGACCATGGCTACTGATACTGCTGCTGCTGTTATTGCTGCTGAGTAGCGTACGCGGCAACTTGTTCTCGCCGGAAGATGTCCCGGGTCCGCCCGAAAAGGTGCTGGTCACGTCCCGCGGCGCCGCGGCCATGCGCGTGCAGTTCCTTCCGCCCGTGCGCACCAAGGCCGAAGGCAACAACGGCGCCCCCGTGCTCGGGTACAAGGTCGAAGTCGCGCAGCGCGTCAACGACGTGCAAACCTTCACGGTCGAAGCGAACGGCCCCGTGAGCGGCGGCGCGTACAGAATGACCTACACGAACGCCAAGGGCGCCGAGATCACGGCGTGCGTGCCGTGGAATGCGACTGAGACGCTGTTTGAGACGGCGCTCGAGGAGCTGCTGCTCGTCGACAGCGTCAGCGTCACGCGCTCGCCGTATGGCGCCGCGCGCTTTGGCTACGTGTACACGGTCGTGTTTGACGGCGCGCACCTCGTGAGCGGCGCGCAGCCCAACGTGCTGGTCGCCGACCAGGTCGGCTGTGCCGCGACCACACCGCTGAACCGCGTGCTCACGTTCACGGGCGCACGCGTCACGACCGGTGCGAAGGGCTACCAGCCCGAGGTCTGGGAGGTCGTGACCGACGAGACCACGGGCGACGCGGTGGTTGGCGGCGCGTTCGACCTCTCGGTCGGTTTTGACGGCGACTGGGCCGACTCGCTCATCACCGCGACAATCGCTGCCGGCTCGCGTACGGCGATCACGAGTGCGTCCATGATTGGCAAAGTGAACCGCGGCGACGCGATCAAGATCAGTGGTGAAGAGTTCACGGTCCACTTGACGGCGCCCTTCACGGACACGCAACTACCGCTCGATACGTACCATGTGCGCGGGACGACGACGCCCATGACCGTGTTTCTTCGCGACACGGCGTTGGGCGATGTCAGCGTTACGCTCAACTCGGCGACTGTGAAAACCTCGAGCGACTTCACAGCGTCGCTTGCGGTCGGCGAGCATGTCAAGATCGGGAAGTGGGAGTTCAAGGTCGCGGCGATCACGGCGACGTCGTTGACAGTGGACAAGATCGCGACAGCGGGCAATGACAAGTGGCCCGACGCCTCCCGATCACACATCACGGCCTACATGCGTAAGAAAGTGACGATCGAGGCCAATGCCGACGCGCGGGACGTGCAAAAGGCCCTCAGGGCACTCCCCGGGGTCGGCATTGTCGAAGTGTCGCGTGCGGGCCCCACGAAGCCGAACGGGTACCGCTGGCGCGTGACGTTCGAGTCACTCGGCAGCAGCAACAAGTGTCCCGAGTCGCCGTGTCTGCGTGCCGACAAAGTCACGGGCAGCGCCGTGCGGCTCACGGATCCGTACGGCGGTGTGTGTGCGACGTGTGTCGTCACGGCCTCGTTGCTCTCCGACGAAGCCAATAACCTTTTGACAGGCATTGACGGCGAGTACCTTGGCACATCGGTCGTGGCCTCGCAAGAGATTGGCGGCATCATCAACGAAGTGCAAACGCTCTCGATTATCGCGACGGCCGATGACGTGCGCGGCACCGTGGCCGTCAACTTCCAAAACTCGTTTGCGCAGTCCCAGGGCGCGATCCTCAACTACTACGACACGGCCGAAGATGTGCGCACCAAGCTCCAGAACTTGCCGACGGTCGGGCGGCTCAACGTCTCGCAAAGTGCCAATAGCCAGTTCGGCTCGACGTGGACCATCACGTTCCTGAGCAACACGGGCGATCAGCCATTGTTCCTCGTTGACAAGAGCGGGCTCAGCGGTACGGGCGTGGACGTCATTGTCGAGGAGCGAGAAAAGGGCGTCGAAACGCCCTACGAAGCCATCATTGAGGGGCTCTCGTCGAGCCGCGATTACTACGTGCGTGCGTTTGCCCGCAATGAGAATGGCTACGGCACGGGCACGGATGTGCTCCAGAGTTCGGGCAAGGGTGCGTTGCCACTGACGACGCAGATCGCGACAGCACCGGCAATCACTACGATCACGTCGACGTGGCCCGTGTCCGCGTCGGAGATCGGCTTCCACTTCACGGCGCCCGACGCACGCGGCGCGCCCGTGGAAAAGTATCTGGTCGACTATGCGATCGACTCGACGTTTGGACTCGTGCCCATCAAAAAGATGTTTATCTTCAACCCACGGGAGAATGATTTTGCGGGCACGTTCCGACTGCAGTACGGCGACGCGCTCACGCCGCTGCTGTCGATCCACACGACCGCCGACGCGTTGGTCGACGCGCTCGCGCAGCTGCCCAGCTTACGGCCAGTGCAGGTCTCCCGCGCGCCGTACGTGTTGACGGGCACGGCCACAAGTCGCGTGATCAAATTTGTCGCAGCCAAGAACGCGTTGAGTACAACCGCTCTTACGGAGCGGGAGTGCCGCTTACTGGCACCGGGCGCGAGCCTCCGCGTCGGCGCCGATAGCTTCATCGTCAATACGCAGCCTGTCAAAGGAGCAACTGCCATCGAGGTGCAAAGCGGCCACGGGGTTGCCGACTTTACGGCGGACCGCTCGCTCTTGGTCGCCGATCCGCTGGGCACACAGATGGGGGCGAACGGCTACGAGTGGACCATCACGTTTGTGAATGAAGTCGACCCGATCCGCCATGGCGTGTACCCGGGGCTGCAGATCCTCATCTCGACGTTGAGCTCCGTGGAAGCTGGTTCGCTGATCACGTCGTTCGGCATCAGCGACGTCCAAGTGGCGGTACCTACGGCCCACTACGGAACAATGGAGTTGAGCAACGATCCAAAGGTCTGTGACTCGTACGTGGTCGGCGCACCGTCGGCCGACCAAGTGCTCCAGCTGTTCGCATCCACGACTGTGACGCAGGGTAGCTTCAAACTTCAACTGGGCTCGGAGACCACACCGTGTATCACGCTGGGCTCAACCACGGCCAGGAGCAATTTGCAGTCGGCGCTGGATGCGCTACTGTTTGTGCCTAGTGTTTCCGTGGATGAGCAGCGCAATTTCAAGGTCTCAGTTCTGGCAGGGTCCTCGACGTCCAAGGTCACAGCTTATGTCGCTGCACAGGGGAAGATTACAGTCACGGCACTGACCGCCGCGCAGGCCGCGGTGCTGCCAATCAACGCGGTCATTCAAGTGAGTCGGAACCCTAACGATTTTTCTCGCCACTCTTGTGAGTTTACAGTCACGGCGGCACCGGCCACGGGAGATACGCTCGTGGCTGTGGCCGTTGCTGGAGGCTGTGCCGACTTTACAGGAGAGTCACGGTCGCTCAAGATTCTGGATTTCCACGACTACAGCATCCGCTTTCGTGGACAGTACCCGACAGGCGAGTGGCCCACACTCAAGATCGTTCCAGCCGCGTTCGGGGACGGCACGACATGTACTGCGTGGCTCCCGGCGGTGCCCGTGTACGCCAAGATCCACACTGTCAAGTACGTTGGCGCGTGCGCGACCGGACAGCGCGGTTCGCAGACAATTTTGGCGGACGCGGGCAATGCGATCGGCGGCTTTTTCACACTCTCGTACCGAGGGAAGGAGACCGCGGCGCTCCCGTTCCAGACCACGACGGCGTCGGCGATGCGCGACGCGATCGACTCGATTACGCGACCCGGGCAAGTGAACGTAACGCTGAGCCAGTACGGGTCCTATGGCAAGGCCTGGCGCGTGACCTTCATGAGTGATGACGACGGGGAAGATCTACTGTTCATTAAGCACTCGTTTCTCACCGGCCAGGGCGCCGTCATCAGCGTGTACCCGACCGTCGAGATTGCGTCGGATGCCGTTCGTGACGACATCTCGGGGACGTTTCGGCTCACTTTCGGTGGCGAGACCACCGAACCGATCGCCCACAGTGCGACCCACAGCAAGGTCACGCAGGAGCTTCAAAAGCTGAGCCTCGTGGACTCAGTGGTCGCGTTGGGCGGCACTGGCGACGTGGGCGTGACGTCGCTCCAACTCACCGCGACCGCGACGAATGGGAACCCCGTCTTGACGAATCCGCAGCTCAACGGCAAGCCGATCGATCCCACACTGTTTCTCGCCGTGCGCGAAAAGATCACGATCGACGGGACGCCCTACAGCGTCAAGTCCGTAACGCCCGTGGACGTGACGCTCGCGACCAACTTTGCCGGTACAACCGGTGCCGTCACGGTCTCTGCCGGGATCATCACGAAGCAAACCAAGCCGCTCCCTGGGCGCGTGAGTATCGCTCGACTCATGGCGATCGTGACCGCGACCAAGACCTCGACGACCATGGAGCTGCCCAGCAACCATGGATACCGCGTCAACGACGTGTTTTTCGTGACTGGCAACAAGTTCACGGTCGCAACGGTCAATGGCGCGATCGTGACCACTGTGGAGACGTACAACGGCGACGACATTACCATGGGCAGTCCACAAGTGTTCCTCTTTGACAACCGACTGCGCACGACGAGCGATCTGTCGCAGCTGCTTCAAGTCGGCGATGATCTTTGGCTCCCGAATGGTGCAGGCGATATGAACAAGTACAGAGTGTCGGCCACGGTCCAGCCGCGGTACATTCCCGTCACGGGGGTCTTCTCCGATTCCATTGTGGCGGCCACGGCACTGGCCATGAGCTATGGTCGCAAGTGGACTCTGGTGTTTCGCTCGTACACTGGCGAACTGGAAACGATCGATGCGCTTCCACAAAACGACTGGCGCGGTACGGCCGTGCGGCTGCGTGCTCGCCACGCGACGGCCGTGGCACCACAGACGGTGCTCCTGGGCAACGACGACGAGTGGCAGACGGTTCTGCTCGAGGCGGTATCGGCAGCGGACGTAGGCAATACCGCCACCTACACGCTGGCCTTTGGCGCCGAGACGACGGCGGCCATTGCGTGGGGTGCGACGGGCGATGACGTCAAGACCAAGCTCGAAGCGCTAAATAGTGTCGACGGCGTGACCGTGACGTCTCTTGCTGTCGACAACGGTTTTGTCCACACGGTCCGCTTCTGGGGCGAGTACACCATGCGCAAACTACCGACGCTCCAGGGCGCAGTCACGTCGGCCGCCAATGTCAACAAGTGCTCGATTCTCGTGCGGGACAAAGGAGCCGTAGCCCACACGAAGCGGGATCATCTCATCTTGAAGAGCAGCCAGGACTTGCGCCTGCGCATGCTGGCGGTCAACGCCAAGGGCATCAGCGACGCGCCGCGCGAGCTCTTTTCCGTGCAGACCGCGACGACCTCGGTTGTGCCGACGCCGCCCACCAGTGTCTCCCTCGGCGAGTACCACGGCACGACGTGGCTCTCGCTCTACTACCGTCCACCAATCTACACGGGCGGCGCCGAGATCACCATGTACCGCATCGAGTGGGATTCGTCACCTACGTTTGATAGCGGCAGCAGCAACTACGGCGTCGTGGCCATCCAGAAGCGGTTCGAAGTGCAGCAGGTCACGACGTCGTACCGCAGCAACGTCAACAGCGGCGGCGTGTTCACGCTCGCGTGGGGAGGCCGCGTCACGACGCCGCTGCCGTTTGACTGCAGCGCAGCCCAAATGACCGACGCGCTCGCCGTACTCACGGACACGACCAATGTCGCAGTGAACCCTGTCAAGGTGGTTCGCACGAGGGCCTCGTGGGGCTTCACGTGGACCATCACGTTTCTCAACACGCCAGGAAACCTTGCGCTCTTGATTGCGGATGGGTCGTTGCTGACGGGCGACTTCCCGCGGATCGGCGTATCCGAGATTGTGAGTGGCTATTCAGATTTGGCGATCGGCGACTTTACGCGTGAAGTGCAGGACGTCTTCACGGATGCGAGTTCATTGCTGGGAGGGACCTTCAAGCTCGAGTTTGAAGGCAAGATCACGGGCGCCGTCTCAGTGGACGCGACTGCATTGGAGATGCAGGACGCGCTCCAGGCATTGACGACGCTCTACTCAATCAAGGTCTCGCGTACGTGGCGTACGCAGTCGCTGAACACGGCGATTTGGTCCGTCACATTCGCATATCTGAAGGGCGAAGAAATGGTTGGCGCGGGCGACATTTTCCTTCTCACCGTTGCCGACTCGACGGCGCTCACGGGCACGGCCGCGAGCGTGCGCGTGGCCACCAAGATAGTCGGCTCGGATCCGTTTCGGTACACGATCACGGGGCTGCGCCCACGCACGCGGTTCTACATGCACGCGATGGCGTACAACGCGCAGGGCTTTGGCTCGGCGACGTCGCCCATGTCGACGGCAGTCACGTGCGCGCAGCCAGACCCGCCTACATCGGTCGTAGCATCAGTCGTGGACGGCACGACGTTGGCCGTGAGCTGGTCGCCAAGTGAAGCGAGTCTCAATTGTGCCGTGAACTCGTACAAGGTCGAGTGGTATCGCACTGAAGGGGTCTTTGAACAGCAGACCATTACGACGTCGGCTGGCAAAGGCCTGCCCGAGATCCAGCGGCTCGTCAACTTTGCCGACTCGCAGAGTCTTGGCGGGTTCTTTAAACTGGCGTTCGGCAATGAAATCACGGAAAACATCGCATGGGACGCGCCGGCCATGGGGCTCAACTCCATCAAGTCACGACTCGAGAGACTCTCGAGCGTCGGGACAGTGGATGTCTCGCGGCAGCCTTCGACAAGGGTCATTGGCGGCCTCATGGTGAAAGGCACGGGGACGACGCTCACGCGGGACGCGACGTCATCGACGATTGCGATCGCTGGCGCAGGGCTCGTGGCGGGCGATCTCATCTGGGTGCTTGGTAAGCAGTACACCGTCGGTGGCACCACCACAACGACGATCAGCATCACGCCATCGCTCACGACCGACGTGGCCGTGCTCATGTTCAAGACGGCGTTCGGCTTCGACTGGCGCATTACCTTTCAGGCCGGCCACGTCGGACCACAGGAGCTGCTCAGGGTCTCCCCGAGCGATAGCTGGGCCGGCGACAACCCAGGCATCTACGTCGCGTCCATGCAAAAGGGTCTTCAGCCCATCAGCGGAACGTTCCGAGTCTCGTTTGCGAGCGGCGGTCTCTCCCACATCACGCCCCCACTTCCCTACAACGCCAGTGCCGACGCCATGAGAGACGCACTGGAGAACCTCGTTACGATCGGACTCGTCAACGTGACGCGATCGCCCAACGGCTTTGGCTTCAACTGGCTCGTGACGTTTTTGAGCGACGTCAAAAGCGAGCTGTCGCTGTTCGGTGTCGACAGCACCGAGCTCCATGGTCCAAGCGTGCGTATCTCGGCGGCGATTACCTACGAAGGCGTGCAGCCCGGCTTCTACTGTGAGACCAAAGAGATTATCGGCGCGGCCGCAGTCGTGGCGCTGCCGGCCCCGTCCAAGTTCGTGATTGGCGGGCTGAAGACCGGACAAAAGTATGCGATCCGTGTGCGGGCCCATAATGCAGAGGGCTACGGCGGCGCCGGGGTCATTTCTCCAACGTACCAGATTCCTCGCACGACTCCATCGGCCCCCGTGTCGGTCAAACTACTGGTCATGTCGAGCCGCCAGTTAAAAGTACGCTGGGCGGCACCAGCAAGTGACGGCGGATCCGCGATCACGTCGTACCAGATCCAGTGGGACACGAGCAACACGTTTGCCAACGTTGGCTCGCCGACGTACGACATGCAAGCCACGCTGCGGGTGCTACCCACGGACGCGAGTCCATTCTTCTTTAACATCGCGCTCACTACGGCAGGCACGTTCTTTGTGCGTGTGCTGGCTATCAACGACCAGGGCGCGGGGCTGCCAGCGCTGTCCGATCCGGCGTCGGCCGTGCCGGTGGACCGTACGCCTGGTCAGCCAGAGAATGTGAGGGCGACCGTGCTGTCCAGTTACGCGATCCTCGTCGAGTGGGACGCGTCGTCTACGCAGAAATCCTACTATGGCGGCGACGGCGGGTTGCCCATCACGCAGTACATGGTCGAGTGGGACAGCTCCAGTGCGTTTGACTCGCCCGCGTCGTTTGGACTTGTCGCGGACGCCCAGCGGTCGTTTATCATTGGTGGTAATGACCCCGTCACGGGCGTGCGGTCCAGCATCCTCTTGCCAAACACGCTGTACAGCATGCGCGTGACCGCATTCAACGCCAAGGGCGCCGGCACGCCGAGAACGACAACACCGGCGAGTGTGATCACCGCCAACCAGGTGCCAACCGTGCCCCGTAACCTGCAACTCGCAGTGATCCCCGCGACGTCGATCCAGGCCTCGTGGGAGAATCCACTGTACGACGGTGGGCTCAGTTTGAAGAGCTATGAAGTTCAGTGGGACGAGCTCAACGACTTTTCCAGCGGACGGAGCGCGCGGGCAAGCATCCCGATCGTGCGCGAGATGCAGACGGTTCGTGTGAGCACAGACGTCGTGAACGAAGAGCAGTTTGTGGATGCGACGGTCGAAGTGATTAACGAAGTGCAGGTCGTACGCACGCTCTTTACCGGTGCCGACGAGATCCAAGTGATTCAGACCACGAACGACGACGTTGTTGACGAAGTGCAGACCGTCACCACCTCGGCCACGGATCGAGATGAAGTCCAGGAGCTCCGTGTCGACGCCGATGACGTCAACGAGATCCAGGCGATCCGCACGACGGTGCCCGAAGTGTTTGAAGTGCAGACGATCCAAATCGGCTCGACGCGGAATCCAGAGATCCAGACCATCACGCTCACACTACCGGGCACGGACCTGCTCAAGATTGGTGGCTGGCTCTCGCTTACATTTGACAATTCCGTGTGCACGCACTGTACGCTCGCCGTCGGCTTGCGGCGAGCGATCAATCTCATCTCGGCGCTCACGACCGCAAGCGACACGGACGGCGCCAAGGTTATCCAGGACGCCCTTAATCTCCTCGACAACATCGGCACGGGAGGCGTCACGGTCTCGCGCACCACGGGCGGGACCGCTACGCTCATCTATACGTTTACCATCACCTTCGTGGGCAACGGCGTGACCGGCAACGTCCCCGAGCTCGTCGTCGAGCGGTCCATCACGTACGATGGCGCCTCGGTGGGATCGCTGCCGACGATCGCGACGCAAGTGACCCCCGGCGCCGAAGTCGTCTTTGACCCAGCGTCCGTGTTTGCCATCACCCACACGTGCGAGTCGTACTCGGATCCCAACGCAATCACGTCGTTTAGCACGGCATGCACTCCGCCCAACAGCGCTCTACTCTGTGCGTCGTGCATCACGGCGTTTGACGGCACAGCGTTCACGATCGCCACGGGTACAACGCTCGCTGGTGCCGCGGTGGCCGTGGGCGATCGCCTCGTCGCCGGTGTCTGCGTCTTCGAAGTCGGCACCACGCCGACCGCCACGTCAATCACGGTGTTGGCCAACGACGTCGGTGGCCTTTGTAGTACGTTCACGGGATTAACGCTGCCGCTCTACAAGGCGACGCAGCAGCTGGCGTCGATCCCCGTCAAGACGGACGCTACGACCATCAGCGCTGGCTCGGTCGTCGAGAATCTTCTGAACGCCATGCCGATAATCGATTCCGTCGTGGTCACGCGCACGCAATTAATCGCGACAAATTTTGTGGGCTCACAGTACGCTGTGACGTTCCGCAAGCGCTCGGGGATGGTGCCGCTACTGTTGTGCAGGTCGACCGGCATTCAAGTGACGTCTGGCACGAGCGTGTGCACCGTCTCGCGCACCACAAAGGGGAGTATGATCAGTGGGTCCTTCACGATGTCGCTGTCGAAAGAATCCGACAACACGGCCATCATCACGACGCCAGCGATCCCGTGGGACGCAAGCGAAGCGCGCCTCAAGTCGATTCTCGAAGCCGTCGTGGATGCGGGCGAGCAGGTCTTTGGCACGGTCGTCGTCAAACGCACCGTCTTCTCGCCGACAGGCAACAAGTGGTCAGGTGGGTTCACGTGGCAAATTGAGTTCACAAGCCGCGGCTGGGACATTCCTAAGATCACTGCGACCCCGTCGCTCGCCAACGCCGCGAGTGCGTCACCGGCGGCCGCGCCCACGCTCTCGGTTGAGGACGGCGACTCGCCGTTTAACCCGTTTGCTGGGTCGCGCCAGGGCAACATGGTCTCCGGGACAATAACGCTGTCGTTTGCTGGTACGACGGCGCCACCGTTCACAATTGGCACGGACACGGACGTCACGCAGCTCGGGTCATCGATTGTCGACACTAAGTTCCAGACGTTTCTCACCACGAAGCTCGGTGCTGTCCTTCCCAGTGTCGTGGTCACGCGGTCACCGGCCACACAGGCGCGCGGGTTTACGTGGACGATCACGTTCTCGGACAAGGAAACGGGTGGGGACGTACCCATCATGCTGCTGCCCGTCACGCAGCTTACAGGCCAGACCGTACGTGCGCGCATGTTTGAGACCGTCAAGGGCAATCAGCTCGGGGGCACTTTCCAGCTCCAGTTCAACGACGAAAAGACTGGGCCGATTTTGTTCTCGGCAGATAAGCTGGCTGTACAGGCGCAGCTCAACAGCCTAGCGTCCATCAAGCCGTCAAGCGTGCTCGTGGACCGTGTCGGGCCGAGCAAGACCGGGACGAACCAAGTCCTGAGCTATACGTGGCTCATTACGTTTCGCTCGTCCGAGTGGGCTGACCCGACAAGCGACCACGCCAACGGCATCGTGGGCAACTGGAAAGGTGCGCGCGCCAAGTGGGACGATGTGTGGCCCGAGACGGGCTACTCCAAGGCCTGGGGGCGCCACGTCGGCCCCATGGGGTCCAAGGGCTTTATGATTGCGTGTATTAAGGACGGTCTCACGACGACCGCGAGCGACAATAGCCAAGACTGCCGCACAGCCGTGCAGACACCCGGTGTGGGGCCGATCAAGGGCACGTTCAAGCTTTCGCTCGACACGAAAGGCAACTTGGCTCCGTTCATGTCGGTCAAGGCGGCCGCGACCAGTCGGGCGATCGCCCACAATGCTTGGGCGACTAAGGAAGACAGCGGCGCGACCGGGACGTCCCTGGAAGAAATCCTCGAGAGCATGGCCAATATTGGCGACGTCGCCGTGACGCGTAGTAGTGTGAATCGCAAAACTGGCGGCTACACGTGGACCGTAACGTTTCTGCGGGACGCAAATGGACCATGCGAACAGGAAGAACCCAGTACCACGAACGGCGTCCGGCTCTGCAATGCGCCTGGGGATGTCCCGGCTTTCACAAAGGACGACTCGACGCTCTCGGGCTCGACGGCCATGGCCACCGTCTGTGAGAAATCGCTGGGCAATTGTTTCGCGGGCACAGTGCAAAATGGGCTGCTGCTGCGTGGTGATTTCACGACGTTTCAAGTAACCAACGATCCGGGCTTTGCGCAGCGGTATCAAGTCAAGACGGCGTGTCCCAACAGCGGTGGTACGGCGCAGTGCGGGTCGATCGCGTTCTTTATGATCGCAGCGGGCAGTGAAAATTTGCCCAACCACTTGCTAGTGGGCGACCGCTTCACGGTCGATACGTATACAGCATGTATCTTTACGGTCACGCAAGTCGCGGGTGGGCAGGTCACTGTCACGGCCTTGACCTGTGCGGCCATGCCCGCGACAGTCGCCAACACGCCGCTCGGCGTGTCGCTGCGTTTGAAGTGGAACGCCGATGAGTCGCTCGTTAAGCGCGCGCTCGAGGCGGCGTCTGACCAGGCCAAAGAGATGACCGTTTGGTCGGGCGGCCGCCGCGTCAATGTCGAGCGCACGGTCCACGGAAAGTACGGTGAAGTGTCGTGGCAGGTGCGGTTCATCTCGAACCCCGGGTTCACGCCGCCAGGTGCGGGCAATCTCCCGGACATTGCGACCGTATTTGTGCCCTCGCCGACCGCGACGTACCAGATTACCGTCACGCAGATCACGCCCGGCTCGGTCGGCTTGAGTGGGTCATTCCTATTGGACTTTCGGTCCACGATCGGGCCACGAGAAATCGCCTTTGATGAATCCCAGGAGCGGCTGCAGCGCAAGCTTAATGAGATGAACACGATCGGTCGTGTGGTCGTGCAAAAGCTCCAGTACCCGTCCAGGTTCACGGGCTGCCTCGACTCGGCCTGCTCGGGTGGCTGGGACGATCGCCCCGTCGACAATCCCGGCACACGCGGCGGCTACCGGTGGCGCGTGCGCTTCATGAAAGTCACGGGCGAGTACGGTGGCCTCACGTTTCCATCGGGCAGCGGCAATGTGAATCCGCTTTCCGTCACTCTGGGGACGCTCAGTGGGAGTGAGCGGTCGATCGACGTGACCACGAACCTGCCCGGCTCGCCGCCGATCCTGGGGGGCTTTGGGCTCAACACGACCACCAAGGCCACGCCGCTGCTGCTGTACTCGTCGTCAGCCGACTCGATCAAGCAGGGCATCGAGGCCATGAACCTCTTTGGCGAAGTCGACGTGACGCAAAGCGTGCTCGTGATGCAGCGCATTCCTAACGCCGTCGCGACCATTTCCAAGGACGCGTTCTCGGCCACGATCGGCGGCGTCGACGACATTCGCCAGTTTCTTGCCCCGGGCGATTATGTGCGGTTCGGACCCTCGGCCGCGACGAACCTCGTGGGCACGAACGGCGACAGCCCGATCTCGGGCGTGCTCGCGACGTCGATGGTCCGCGTCGACGCGCGGTCACCGATTGTGCGCACCGACCCGATCGCGCGACGCGTGCTGTTCCCCGGCATGGCCGTGCGCATTGACGGACTCGTCTACACGGTCAAGCGATCGGGCGCCGAGATTCAGACGCTCACGACCGCGATCCCAGTGGCGATCGCGAACGCTCCCCTAGTCGCGTACTTTAAACTGTCGCTGCGCCGCAACGGTGACACGCGCAAGTCGGCTGTGTGTCTCAACTACAACGAAGACTTTGGCACGATCGAGAACGACTTGCTCGCACAGCTGCAGGCGATCACTCCAGGCGCGGCTGCAGGCAGCTTCAAGGTCACGCGGCGTGGGCCCGTGAGTTCAACGTCGGGGGGCGTCGCGCTGACGGGGTACGTGTACTCGATCTATTTCCTGGGGGACGCCGTCACCGGCGACGTGGCGTCGCTCGTGGTCAGCACGACTGCTGACTGCACGGCCGTAGCCGACGCAAGCGCCAGCATCGCGGTGACCACGCATGGAGGCACGATCGGCCAGCAGCGGATCTCGCTCGCGACTGACGCTGGGCAGGTCGTGGACACTGTCGGGTTTTTCAAGCTCGCGTTCGGTGGCGCGCCAACGCCGTGTCTCCCGTGGGGCCTGCCCGCCGCCGACCTCGAGGACGCACTCGAGACGACGCTCGCAACGGGCGACGTGCTGGTCTCGAGGCGCGGCAGCGGCGCGTCAGTCACGGAGATCCAGCGGCTTCGGCTCACTGCGAATGCGCAGGTCACGTCGCCCGCGACAGGGCTCTTCCAACTCGCTCTCACGCTGGATGGCAAGACGTCGTGGACGCCAACGTGTCTCGCATACGGCGTCTCGGCCGAGGACCTGCAGCTCGCGCTTAACCAGCTTGACAATGTCGGCGCCGTCGGCGTGCCCCACATCAATGTGACCCGCGACGGCGACGGTTCGTCGTCCTGGGGGTACGGATACGAGTACACAATCACGTTCCGCGGGCCGCTCACAGGCGGATACAGTGCCGTGCTCGGGAACATGAACCAATTGGAGGCTTTCAATATCGCGACGGGACCGTGCGCGCCCGTGACGGGCGGCGAACCGGCGTTGATATTAGAGACCGTGCGTGAGGGCAGCGCCGGGTTCACGTACGACATCTACTTTGTCGCGTCGTCCACGACGGCCGTGACGCCGCTGCTCACGATGACGACGGCGCCGTGTGCGGCCAACGCGTGGACCCACACGGGCGGCAGCGTGCGCAAGGCGTCACTCGCGAGCGTCGACATTGGCGGCAGCGCCGAGATCCAAACGCTCATCATCAAGGATGCCGCGGCCATTATCCCAGCGACAGCGTCGTACAAGCTGTCGTTTGGCGGCGTCTTGACCAACTGTATCATCATAGGTGATCTGCCCTCTGTGCTCGAGACGCAGCTCAACGGGCTCGCATCGATCGGCGCCGCGGGCGTCCTGGTCTCGCGGGACCAGCATCCGGTCCGCGCGCCCAATGGCTTCATCTACTCGATCACGTTCGTGGGCGACCTCGCAACGGGCAATGTCCCGCTGCTTGGCGTCGTCCGCAATGATGCGGCCTGCACGGTGCTGGCCGCGACGACGCTTCTCACGGTCACCGAAGACCGCGCTGGCGGCGCCGCACTCAACAAGATCGTGCTGAGCTCGCTCTACGACGGCGAGCGACCGGGGCAGCAGCACGTCGCCTATAGCGTCGCGCAAGTCTTTCGCGTCCTGAACGAGCAGATCGAAGTGCAGACCGTGACGATTGCGAACCCGCTCAATGATATTGCCGCCATTGGTGCGACCTACAAGCTCGTCGTCAACGGCCTCACGACAGCGGCCATCCCATGGGACGCGAGCGAAGCAGTGCTCGAAGCTAAGCTCGCGGTTGGCACACTGGCGGCTGGAGACATCGTGGCCACGCGGCGTCGGAACGCCGTGGCGGCACCCAACGGCTTTGTGTACACGCTCTACTTTAGCGGCGGTGCCGTTGCTGGTAACGTCGCGCAGGTCACGGTCGCCGCCGGATCGGTGACAAATTTCAACGGTGGCAGTGTCACCACGGCGACCACGACCGAGGGGGTGGACAAAGTCGCGCCCTTTCTCTTCAATTCGATTCCGCTCGCACTGGCGTCTGATGGGGGCGGCTCGACGGCGACGCCGTTTCTCCCGCTCGACGCGTCGCTCGACGTCTTCAAGGCAAACGGCTTTTCCTGGACCATCAAATTCAAGTCGACGATCGGCAACGTGCCGCTGCTGGGTGCGCAGACGTCGACACTTACCGGCAAGCTCAGTATCGTGGACGACTTCATCCCGGGCTCTGCCTCGAACAGCTACGTGATCGCCAACCTCATGCCAGGCATTCCGTACTTTGTGCGGGTCGCCGCCGCGACCGACGCCGGCGTTGGTGCCTTCACGGCCGTGGCCACGAAGACGCCCAGCGGACTCGCGACGCCCGTGCAAGGCGTAGCGGCCGGGTACGCGCTGTACACGCGTGAGGTCCAAGAAGTGCGGCTCGCGGCCTCGCACATCACTGAGATCCAGGCCATCACGACCAGCGCCGCTACCATGGCTGAGGTGCAGACGCTGCGGACGTACGCGGCGGCGGACGTGTGCTTTACCACCAACTGCATCAAGGGCCGCATCGCGTTCCGCGTGCCGACAATCCAGACTGTGAGCGTCTCGGCACTGGCCCCGATCACGGCCGGCAGCTTTTCAATCCGCTTTCTGCGCAAGGTCGGTAACGGCAACGGACAGTTCATTGCGCTGGGCACGGTCTTGGAGACAGCGCCGATCTTGTGGAACGCCGAGGCCGATGACGTTAAGACGGCGATGGCAGCGCTCGACGCTGTCGACGCCAGCGATCTCATGGTCACACGCGACGGCGACGCGTCGGCCGCGTTCGGCTTTGGGTACATCTATTCGATCACCTTCATTGGCAACACGGTCGCGGGCGAGACCGAGCAGCTCACGATCAAAGACAAGACGACCGCGTGTACGCTGTGTACGGCATTTGCAACCACGGGCAATGCCGCATACTCGATCACGGTGGGCATGAACACTGGTCAGGCCATGGGCACGGACACGGCCGTGCAGGAAGTCATTGTCAAGGCCGACAAGCCGCTCTTTGCCGGCTCCTACAAACTCGTGGTCACGAATGCCGGCGCGGCCGTGCAGTCGGCGTGCATCACGTTCGACGCGGCGGCCAGAGGCACCGCTGACCTGCGAGCAATGGAGACGATCCTCTCGCAAATGTCCAACGTGGACAAGGTCTTCGTCACGCGAACGACTGACGCTGTGCGTGCGCCGAATGGCTTCGTGTACCGTCTCTTTTTTTACGGCAACGGCGTTTCCGGGACTCTCGCTCCGCTCACGGTCTCCCCGTGCGTGGATTTCCAGACCCAGGAAAGCAATGCACTCACCAAGACGGGCGTGAACGGTCAGGTACTCGTCTCAACCATTGAGCCGGGCGGGTTTGCTGCCACCAGTACGTTTGGCGATGCCGCCGCGGCCACAAGCGCGCAGCTCGAGGCTAACCTCGATCGGCTTCCGATCTTTGGCGACGTCATTGCCACGCGGTCGCTTGTGGACCAGCAGGGCGGATTTGTCTGGACGGTCGCGTTCAAAGACTCGCAGGGCAATCTACCCCAGTTTATTTGCGCTGTGGACGCCACGTTCGCCGGCACCACGGGCACAGGCTGCGAGACCACCACGCTCACGGACGGCAATGCGCTCAGCGGCAGCTTCGTGATCGACTCGTCCGTGCCGATCGCCTACGATGCCAGTGCGGCAACCGTGAAAACGGCGCTCGAGGCCCTGGCCTGGGTCGGCACGGTGCAAGTCGTGCGGTCCGTGGCCACGGCACAAATGGGCTTCACGTGGACCGTGACCTTTCTCGATTACATGGGCGACGTGCCGCCGCTCGCCGTCACGAGTTCCCTGGTCGGCACCGCGAGTGCGATCACTGTGACCGAGCTCCGCAAGGGCAATAGCATCGGCGGCACGTTCACGCTCAAGTACCTGAGCTCCGTGACGGACCCCATCGCATGGAATGCGATGGCGACTCGGGACGACTCGGGCGGCGACGGCTCGTCGCTCCAGGAAAAGCTCGAGGTGCTCAGCATCATTGGACCGCTGCGCGTGACGCGGTCTCTAGTCGACCAGGAGGGCGGCTACGCGTGGCGCGTGACTTTTCTCGACAACAACCTGAACCCGGGCGATCTGCCGCTGCTCTTGGGCAATGCCAGTCAGCTGACTGGCGTCGGTGTCGTGGCGGCAACAAGGGAGATTGTCAAGGGCTCCAACGCCGTCGGCGACCAGCTCTGGCTCTCGTTTGAGCCACCAGTGTCGGACCAGGGCAGCCCCATCACCAAGTACGTGGTGCGATGGGACACGGCTGCGACCTTCACGGCGAGCCCTGGCGAGTTTGCCATCGCCGAACCGGAAAAGCTCTTCCGAGTGCAGCGCATCGAGACGAGCGCCGCGAGCCTCGCGTGGTCACAGCGCAAGCCGCCACTTGCCAACGAAGTACAGACCGTCACGATTGCTGCGGGTGCCAATGGCGCCGTCTTCCAGTTGTCATTCCGTGGCGTTCAATCGGCACAGCTGACAGTGGGCACCAGCACAGCTGTTGATCTGCTGGCAGCGCTGACGGCGCTGTCGTCGATCGGGACAGTCACTGTCTCTCCAGCGACAGGGACGCTGACGGCGCCGTCCCAGTGGGCCGTCACATTTACGACCAAGCCCGGGAACCTACCACCGCTACAGTCCAGTGATGTGCTGGTCGCCACGGTCACGGAGACGACGGCGGGTGTGACCAACTATCGCAAGGAAGTCGTGGTCTTCAAGTGCACGGGCAATGCCGGCTCGGTCGTGTTCACGTATGGGGCGGCTGCCTCTCAGACCATCGCGTTCGACGCGACGCTCGCGATCGCGGCCACGCAGCTGCACACGCTCTTTGGTGTCGAGACGGGAAGCCTTCGCGTGCTCAATGCGTCCCAGGTAGTGCTTTGTGCCGCGACGGCACCGGCCGATATTACGATTGTGCTCGACCGTGTGTATGGGGACATCGCATTGGGAATCGCTGGCTCGGCTGGTGGGCCGACAATCGCATTGAACACCGACGCGTCGATCGATGGTGTTTACAACACGGCGGTCGCCAAGATGAGCGGCACTTTCCAAGTTGGGTACATGGGCGAGTTTACACGGTCGCTCAACGCCGAGTCGACGGCGCTCGACGTGCGGTACGCGCTTGAAGAGTTGACAACGATCCAGACCGTCGCTGTGGACCGCGAGCCGTCGTACCAGGCGCTGGCGACGGGTAAGCTGGACGTTGTGAACGGCCAGATCTTCGTGACCTGCTCGGCGGGGGAGACCTGCGACTTTAAGCGCGGCAGCCACGGGCTTCCGGGCCACCTGATCCGACTCGGCGGCCAGTGGTATACGATCCTCTCGGGCTCGACTTCCCAAGACGACCTGGAGAGTTCTCGCTTGTATCTGGGAGATCTAAACGGCAGGGAGCTTGGGTATTTGGGGGACACGCAGACGGGCGTCACGGCCTATGAGTGGACCAAGGGGTACATCTGGTCGGTCAATATACTGAGTGTGAATGCGCCGCTGTCGTACCTGCGAGCCAAGATCCCGCGGCTCTATCCAGCCGACGCGACAGTCAAAGTGTCGGGAAGCGCCTGCTCCAAGTGCTACTATTTGCCCACGCAGACTGACAAGAAGCTCGTCATGGGCCAAGAGTATTTTGTGGACGTCACGGCCTTTAACGAAAACGGCAAGGGCCAGCCTCTCACGAACGGGCCGATCAAGGCGACGCCTAGTCAAGTGCCCAACGCGCCGTCCAATGTCGACGTGAGCGTGGTCTCGGGCAAGGAGCTCGAAGTCTTTTTCTTCCCGCCGGCGCTTGCGTCCATGAACGTGAACCCGAATTTCAACAACGACATTTCGTCCTACATTGTTCAGTGGGACACGGCCACCACGTTCAAGCACGGCCTGCCCGTCTGCTCGGCCTGCGCCGTGTCGTTGACCACGAACGTCCTGATCGTTTCGCAGTCGCTTGTGGCGATGCTTCAGGTCGGCACGAAGTTCACGATCGCCGCTGACCAGTGCGTTCTGCAAGTCGCCGCCATCACGGCCGCGCGCATCGACGTCTCGGCGAACCATGGGTGCACCAACTTTAACGGCCGCGCGTACGGCATGTACTACTTTACATACGCGCCAGCGGTACTGTCCGGTCTCCAGATCCAGGGCGCGCCGCCCTACCGGTTCTTGATCCCAAACCTCGTGGTCGCGATCAAATACTTTGTGCGGGTCGCAGCCGTGAACTCCGTGCCGGTTCAGCAAATCGCGCTCGATGGGAACCCGCCCAACAACCGCAAGTGGAGCTTCCCGCTGTCGGCGACCACGAAAGACACGGTCCCAGATCCGCCCGTGACTGTCTTTGTGTATCCGTTCTCCGGCACAACGCTCGAAGTCCAGATTCAGCCACCGACACGGGACGGCAAGGGCCTGGGTGGCGCGGCGATCACGCACTACTGGGTGGACGTTGACACGGTCTCGACGTTCGACTCGGCCACGAAAGCCGCGCCGGTCGAGGTCGACGTCACGACGGCAGATATTCCCGTCCTCTACCCGGGGGGTCCGCGTACGTACTACCTCAAGAACCTGCAAACGGGCGTCAAATACTTTGTCCAGGTCAAAACGAAGAACTCGATCGGCTACTCGCGTGCGACGCTCGCGCCGAACCCACTGGCGCCGACAAGGAACCCGGACGGCCCCGTCAACATCAAGGTCTCGACCGTCACTACGTCGCCCACGCCGATCGATGCGGCGACCGTCACGTGGCAGCCACCGATCGCTAACGGCGGTCTCCCGATCACGAGCTACCGCGTCGAATGGTGGGGCGCCGACTCGCGGCCCGAGATCCAAGTGATTGAGATCAAGTGGACCACACGTCCGACAACGGCGCCATTCAAATTGGCGTTTGGTGGCGGTCCTACGGGCTACATGCCGTTTGACGTCACGCCCGAGAACGTGAGGAGTGCGCTCATGAACATCATTGTGGGGGGCGTCCAGGTCGTCCAGCACGTGGAGATCTCTAGGACGACCGTCAATATCGTCCAGGGCTTCCAGTGGCGCGTGACGTTTCTCGGTGCTCTCAACGCGGGCAACCAACCGCTTATCCAGTTCGAGTTTGGCACGATCGACGGGGGGTCGGATGTCACGGGTCGTGTGTTTGAGGCGCAGTCGGGCATCGCCGTACCGCAGCTTTCGTTCCCGGGGAAGCGGGAGGTCCAAGTTTTGATGACATCCCACACTTCCACGGTCGGGGGCTACTTCCGCCTGAGCTATCGCGGTTCGACGTGGTCCAACTACCTCTCGGCGACGATCGCGGCCGCCGATCTCAAGCTCGCATTGGAGGCGTTGCCCACTGTGGGCAAGGTCCTCGTCGCCGTACAGGGCCCTTCACAGAACGGACTGGTGTGGACCATCACGTTTGACTCGGCGGTTGGGAACCTCCCGGGACTGATCGTGGACGGGTCCAAGATCACCCCGGCGGGAGCATTCATCGGCGTCAAAGACGGTGACAACGCTGTCGATAAACTGGGCAAGCTTTGTGTGCCGGGAGAAGACACGGCGCTGTGCGCGGGCACGTGGGGCGCGTTCACGGCGGGCATTGCCTCGCTGGCGACACTGGGCGAGGCCGCGGTCGACTATAATTTCTACGAGACGATCGACGCCACGACCTTGACGTACCGCATCACGGGCCTGCAGGCAGGCAAGACGTACTATGTCGCCGTCACGGCCAAGAACGCACTCGGGCTCGGAGTGCGCGTCAAGTCTGCGCCGGCGACGATCGTGCCACCAGTGCAGGTCCCTGCTCCGCCGACCCAAGTGCTTGTGGACGTGAACCCTGGTGTGGCCACGCAGCTCACGGCGACGTGGGCAGCGCCCTTGAGCGACGGCGGCAGCGACGTGCGTATGTACCGCGTTGAGTACGATCCGTCGCCGCTCTTCCGGAATCGTGGCGTCGAAGACTTTTGGTGTCCGACCGCGCCCACGAATGCGGTGTGGAAAGTGCAGACGAGCCGCACGGATGCTGCCGCGGGCGGCAAGCCCATCGGTAGTGGGTATTTTACGCTGGCCTTGACGCGGCAAAATGTCGTGCTCAAGACCGAGCCAATTCCGTGGAACGCCGTCGCCATGGCGAGTAACGAAGTTGGGGATCCAGCCCCGACGAAATCCAAGGTGTTCTGTACGCCGTGTACGTTGTGCACGGACATCTGCCCGAGTGACACGACCTTTCCGTTCCTGCGGCGCGAGCTGTCCGGTTCGATGCAGTCCAAGCTCGAGTACTTGACGACGATCAACAGCGTGCAGATCGTGCGGTCCGCGACGGCGGGCGCTGACGGCGGGTACACGTGGACCATCACGTTCCAGGACGTCGGCGACGACTATGTGCTGGCGCTCGATACCAACGCCTTGACCTGTGACGTCGGCACGAATGCAGCTACCAATCTCTGCAGCGGCGGTACCTATGGCGTCACGACGACCAAGCTCACGACCGGGATCAATAACCCCGTCTGCACGGGCACCAAGGTCATCCCACGCACGGGGGCCCTCAACAAGGGACAGCTCTACTACGTGCGCGTGTTTGCGTTCAACCAAGTCGGCTTCAGTCTGCCGGCGCTCGCCCCGAGTCCTCAGAAACCCATGGTCGTGCCGGGGCCGCCCACGGGCGTCACGCTTCAAGTGCTCTCGGTCTCGGACCTCAAGGTGCTCTTCAGTCCGCCCGACGACAATGGCGGCGACACGGTCGTCGAGTACCTCGTCGAGTGGGCCACGGACAATGCCTTTACGACCGTCCAGAGCGGCTCGGTCGTGTTGCTCGCCGGCGGCGCGCCGTACTATCGCGTCATCTCGAACCTCGTCAAGGGCACGTTCTACTTTGTCCGCGTCAAGGCGCGCAACTCGCAGGGCTTTGGGCAGTACCAGATCTCGTCGCCGACGTCGCTGAATCCGTACACGACGCCGAGCGCACCGACCAAGGTCACGATGGGCGTCACGTCGCTCACGATGCTCACAGTCCAGTGGAGCGTGCCCGACGACGACGGCGGCGACGCCATCTCGGGCTACATCGTCCAGTGGGACATTTCGGCCGCGTTCGATTCGCTCGGGGCCGACGCCACCAAGGCCAAGATCGCGGACGTCACGCAGCGCGCGTACACCATCACGCTGCTCACGGCTGGCACCGTCTACTACGTGCGCGTGTTTGCTGTCAACTCGGGCGGCCCCGGCACGGCGCAGAGCACGACGCCGGCGTCGCTCACGCCGGTCAACACGCGGCCGGGCAAGCCGCACTCGCTCGCGGCCGCGCCGACCGCCAATGTCGGCGAGCTCCTGGTCTCGTGGCAGACGCCACGCATCCCGGCCCACGGCATCCCGTGCTCGGGCACGCTGCTCGCGCCGCTGGCGTGTCCGATCTACGGCGATCTCGACGTGGTCTTTGGCGGCTCGAGCCTCGAGAGCTACCTCGTGCAGTGGTCGGACAATGCCGCGTTCACGGGCTTTACCATGGACACCTTTGTCGCGACCTCGGCGCTGCTCAAGGGCCTCGACTCGGGCAAACTCTACTACGTGCGCGTGCTCGCGCAGAACGCCGAGGGCCAAAAGTCCGACTTCTGCGCGCGCGCGAACGCCAACTTGTACCTGTGCCCGGACAATCTGGTGCTGCTCGACGGCGCCATCGTCACGGGCGCGTTCGTGGCGGCCACGCCCAAGTGATGAGTCTCTACGAGTCCTTTAGTTGCACGCGGCCCTAGTGGCGGTAATAGAAACGCTTCCGGCATCAGCATGGTACCGAAGCCTCTTGGCGCCAGGAGGGTGTGCGAATTCGCCGGGCGACGCGGGAGTTGGAACGAATTTTGTCCAATCAAAAGAGAGAATACATATTTTCCACCAATGAAAAGCGGAGATGGACGACCGACATGGGTTGATGAGCCCGTTGGGATCAGCATCTTTCATTTGCGAACTCGCTGGCAAGAGATGAAGCGGCGCGGGACGACTCGACGCGGCGCCGCAGCCATGCGGGAGGACGCACCGGAGCCAGTGGACGATGAGCCCATGCTGCTGGCGGAAGATGAGAGTGTGGTGAACGCTGTGGATGGAGATGGAGCTGCTGGCGACGGGGCACCGGCGCCGCGCGGCGGCCGAGTCACCAGTGAGCGGGCCATGTACTTTGCGCGCGGTGAGGCGCCGCCGGCGTCGGCGAGTGCGGCAGCGCGGCGTCGCGCAGGCTCGGGCGCTGCGGCGTCCTCGGCGTCCACCGCCGCTGTGGCAGGCGGCATTGAAGCGAACGAGTCGTCGTGGCCCGGGTACTTTGAGACGGCGCGTGCACTGCGCGAGCAGCGGCAGGCGGCGCAAGCCGCACGGCAAGAAGAATTGGAGCGTGCGGCGGCAGGCGATGACGAAGAAGAGGACGAGAAGCCCGTTTGGGTGCCGAGCAAGAAGCCGCGCAAGTCGATCCGCACGCAGGACCGCATGGTGCCGCGGCTGCAAGAGCTGGCGCTCCAGTGCATCGCGCAGTACATCAACGTCATGCCCACGCTCGAGTACGTCGATGCGACGACGCGCCACCGCGTTGCACAGGCGGTCGTGAAGCTCCGCCTCATGAAGCCCGACGGTTCGTTTTCTACTGCTGGTTGTCGTTGAAGTCGGACTGACGATAGCTGCCTATGTAGTGCTGCCGCTCTTTGTGTTTCCGGGGGTGACGGAGATTGACATATCCGACTGTTCCGGGATCGACGAGTCATCGCTGATCACGGCGCTGCAGCAGTGCTCGGCCGAAGGGCTGACGCTGACCATTCTGCGCCTCGGACTCTGTGGCCGTTGCGTCTCGGACAGCGTGATTGTCGAGCTCGGGTGCGTACTGGAGGATAGATAGGTTCTTTCATTGCGGTTGGAAACTGACTCGGCGGTGGGACACTAGTGACTCGCTGCGATCGGTCGAGTTGCTGGCGATGAATGGCTGCTACCGTGTGTCGGACACGGGCATCGAGGCACTCGTGCGGCGCTGTGCGCCGTCGCTGCAAGAGTTTGAATTCTCGTGCAACCAGCGGATCACGTCCGCGTCGATCCAGTACGTCGGCGAGCTTCAGCATCTTCGCGCGCTGTCGCTCTCGGAATGCCCGCAGCTTGATGACAAGGCTCTCCAGGCGCTTCTGAACATGCAGAAGCTGCGTAAACTGGAGCTGAATCAAATGGAGCGCATTAGCGACGCTTTCGTCGGCGAACTCACGGGCAAGCTGCCGGAGCTCGAAGAGCTCTCGCTGGCACGGTGCGCGCAACTCTCTGATGTCGGCGTTCGTGCCGCGCTAGAGAACTGCCGAAAGCTTCGGGTTCTGGATCTGTCGGATCTCCATGAACTCACGGATGATAGCTTTGAACCGGTACGTGGTTTATTGACAACTCTCTGCCCAAGTCGCTTGGACAACGAATGCTTATATTGTAACACCCTTTGTAGATCCATCGCCTTAGCCATGCACTGCGTGTCGTGACGATTCGTCGATGCCTCGGGTTAAGTGACGCTGCGATTGAGTACCTTGCATTCGGAGCAAACTCGTTTCTCGAGCGACTGGAGATGTCGAGTGTCACGGTGCGTTCGAGCTGCCGACGAGTGGCCGAGATGGACTCAATATCCACTCAAATAACGTTGATCATTCTGCAGGAGGCAACGGACGCTGCGATCATGGCGCTTCAAAAGCATTGTGCCGAAAGCATCGTCGCGTTGGACATTTCGTTTTGTCGCAGCGTCACAGAAGATTGCCTTGGGATCTTCACAGACGCGACGGAGAAGCTCGAGTCGCTGGTGCTGTGGGGCTGTACGCAGATCACGGCGCGCTTCTTGACGTGCCACGCGAGAGAAGACTTGTTGATCACGGGACACCCATTGCTGACAGGCCTTACCATCAAGTACTAATGGTTTAAGCTTCGCATATACACAGAGTCAATCCATGGTTTCGCCCATTCTTATCTGGACTGAGTCCTCGAGTTGACACCGTCGGACATGATCCGTGAAAACTTTTCGCCATCCAGGAAGGCTGGGTTCGGCGTCTCGAGCGTGTCACCATGGCGTTGTTCGGCAGGGTTCTCTCGGCTTCGTTTGGTGGACGATCGTCACTGCGTTTCGGCGCGGGATCTCATTTCAGCAGCGAAACAAGGTGCATTTAGCTCACCAGAGACGCTGCGCACTGCTCCCCATAAACACGGTTCGTCACGTCTCGGATTACCTCGAGCGACTATGCGGTTGACCAATGGACGCCATTGTTGTTACACAATCCCTGTCCCCATTCTTGGACCCAGAGAGCTCACTAGCGACACGATCCGTCCGGCCAATCACGAGTACGCGGCAAGCTCCCTTCTCACGTTGACGCGTTCAGATCCGATGATAACAATCACGCGGCCGCTTTCGCTTCAACACTTGTCTCCACACGCGACAGGTTGCGACAGCGGGGGCGTTGCCGGATCGCGGCAATACTGTTGCTGACGAGCTGTGATAGCAGTGTTCCTCGTCCCTGGTCAATTCCTGCGTCGCCGAGTCCCAATCCTCGACTCTCGCGCATTGCATATTCCTTGCGCCTTGGCAGAGAACATTCGATGTGGGTTCTTCTGAAGTCGCTGCCCTTCACCACTCGCGAGCTTGAGCCTTCGTGCACAAGTTGAGACTATTCCGATCGACGACAAGGGTCGAATGAAAGCTATGGACCGGCGGTTCACTCCTTATCAGAGAAAGAGCGCGAAGAAGTGAGTGATGGATGGGGAAGCAATGGAGATTGATCATATGCTCACCTTGCGGTTTTGTGATCGCAGGGCGGCCGCAAAAGTTGTTGTGCCAAACGAAGGGCCCGTGAATTGGACGCCAGACGAGGTAATCCGCAGCCCATCGCCATTCTTGGACTCCACCGCAAACACTCAGACGCATTGGCCGACTCTCTTAGGACGAAATCTTGCGGCGAGCCGTGTTCAAGCACGGTGGCAAGAAATGGAAGACCATTGCCACTTTGTTCTGCGACAAGACACCAAGCGCATGCAACCAGCGGTGGAATGAGCTTCAAGATCATGGATCAGCTGTCAAGAAGCCTTGGTGCCCGAGTGAAGACAATCGCATGATCGATCTTGTGAAGACGCACGGTCCGGGCAAGTGGGCTGTGATTGCGTCGTACCTTCCCGGGCGAAATGGTAAGCAGTGTCGTGAGCGATGGCACAACCAGCTCAACCCCGACATCAAGAAAGATCCGTGGACTGTCGAAGAAGACGAGATCATCAGGGAGATGCAGTCCAAGTACGGCAACCGATGGGCGAAGATCACCGAGAAGCTGCCTGGCCGAACCGACAACGCTGTCAAGAATCACTGGCATTCGTCGATGAAGTCGAAACTGAAGCGTTCCAGCACTTCAGTCCAGATATACCTTCCAAACCCGCATCCATCATCTGCCGGCGCGTCGCCGACCAACGAAGTAGTGAAGGAAGAGCTCGACCAGTCCGAGGCACTGCCTCTAACACCTCGTGTCGAATATGGCGAGATCAAGTTGGAACCCGGCTCGCTGTCGCCTGATTGTGTCGCAATGTGCCCCAGTCAGCTGGAACCAGCACTGCGAGGCGACCATTCCCTGTTCTCACTCGATGACGCACGTGAACGTGACGAGGACGCGTACTTCGCACCATCGGAGGTGCTGTGCGTTGCGCCGAACTTCAGCTGCGGCGAGTACCACAGTGAGAACGGGTATGACGGGAACGACGACAGCGACAGTATGGGCGGTGTTCTCGATGGACTTGGAGACGAGGAGCTGGTGCTTTCGACGGATCTGCACTGCGGAAAGACAAGCCCATCGACACTGCACTTGCATCATATTCTGGACCAGGATGTACGCATTGCTTCCTCCGATGCGAACGAGAGTGTCTCCAGTGCCAGCGCGTTTGAACCGAGCCAACACGACACGAGTCTGCTTTCCTCGTTGGACCTCATCGAGAACGATATCTTGGACGTGAAGCTCTTGGAGGTCTTGAGCAACGTGTCGACCGATTGCGTCGATCACGCCGAAGTCGAGTCGGTGACACCCGAGTCAGAGGACGCAATGGAGCTGTCACCACCGTCGACACCGGCAATGAGCTCGCTCGCCGCTGCGTGGGGCACGCCGACGCATTACCCATCCACGTTTGTGCTGGCGCCGCCGCCCGACCCGGGGCGCGTGGACGCCACGGCGTGTCCGGCCTCTTTCACTCCGCAGGTGCAATCGCCGGATATGGACTTGCGCTTGGCTGTGCCGTTGTCAATAACTGACGCGACCATGTGCGGGTGGCTCCTGGACCAGTTGTCTTCACCGTCGGCTCGCTCGACCGATGGAACCGAAGCTGATGGCGAGCACGTCGTCTGGGACTTGATGTGAACGCGGTCAGCTAGGCCGATCGTTCGGTGGCGTGGCGTGGGTGCATGTGGTTTAGTGCGTGTGGTTTAGGCAGGCGGGACTTGGAGCAACAGGATCCTGATGTGTGCCGATGGAAATGACGTGCATATCGCTTTATATGGTTGCCCCTCCACGCGCATGTTTCCCTTCTCCCCTCTGAATGGCGAGGTTCAACATCACTAGCCACGCATATGAATAGGAGACGGTCTATTATTTAGATTTATACAGTACGTTGGTTCAGAGTGCTGGTGAAGAGTAAACAACCCCTCAATAGAAGCCCTTCATGTACAGGGCTGACAAAGCCAATGCCACTCGCGCAACGAAGATGATCGACCGCAAGTTCCAGCGCCCGCTGCACCTCTTCTCGTGGGTCGCGTGCGGCGCCATGGTCGTCAAGCTCGTGCTTTTCACGGAGTACAACACGCGGCGGCCCGGGCCGCACGTGTTCACGGGCGTACGTTTGGTGGAATAAGAGGCTTTTGGATACATTATGGAAGGGCTGATGGTTGGACGGATGGCGTGCAGATCCAAGCGTACGCCGACAAGAAGCTCGACGAGTTCTTTGGCGTGCAGACGATTCGCGAGCAGGCAGCTGCCACGGCTCCAGCGCCGCCTGCAAAGCCAGCGGACGGTGGCGCACCGGCATAACGGATTGGCTCGTGATAGAAGCCTCCATGGGAAAGCAAAACACAAAGCATGCATTTACATACAGTATTTTCTCTCTACAAATGGAACCTCCATTCTTGCCCGTCTACTCGTCTCTACTGCTTGCTACTGCGGTGGCGGCGGCGGTGCATCGCCCGAGGTCGACGGGGGGCCCTGGTCGCTTGGCGCAGAGGACGCCGTCGAGCCGGGCGCCGGCTTGAAGACGGCAAACTGCGGCCGAGGCGGCGGTCGCTTGGCCTGCATCGTGTTGGAGCGCGGGCCAAACGCACGGTTCGGCGGCGGCGCCATCATGGCCGCAAGCGGATCCTTCTTCATGAGTGCGCGCGCCGGCGGCGGCGCCATCAGTGCCGCCAATGGATCGTCCGCTGCGGAGGCGCCACCGGCCATGGAGCCAGGCGCCGAGTGCGCGCCCGGAGGACCTCCTGGCGGACCGCCACTGCTGGATCCCGGTGTGCTGCCAGGCATCGGTCCCGTCGGTGGTGCGCTGGGCATGACTGGTTCGTCTGTTTGCGTCTCCCCGGGAAACACCCACCGCTTCTTCTCTTCGTCAAAGTAGGCATCCATGTGGTCGCCTAGTTTGGCGACCTTGGCGTCCGGGTTCATTTTCGCCGCGATAAACGTCGAGATACCAGAGAGCCAGCCAGACGACGACCGACTCGGCGGCGGCGTCTTGGAGCGGCCGCCCTTTTTGGGTGCAACGTCTTTGGCCTTGGGGCTCGCCGAGCCCTTGTCGCTGCCGGGTGCGTTGTCAATGCGCTTACTGCGCGGACTTCGAGGTGGACTCTTTGGCTTGGGCTTGTCCGCTGGTGGTGCTGGTGGCGGTGGTGCGGCAGGCTCACTAGCAGCACCATAGCCGCTGTTGCCTGCCGAGCCAGACAGATCCAGCGTCGGCTTCTGGAAGGGAGGTGGAGGCGGCGCGCCGCCTGATGGTGGTCCTGAATGGTACGAATTGGACGGGAGGCTCGGTGGCATCTGCTGCTGGGGCGGTCGCGCATCATAGCCACTGCTTCCAGAGAGTGGAGCGGCGCCATAGCCATGGCTGCCGTTTCCAGAGGTAGGCGCCGCGTAGTCTTGCATTGGTGGCTGATGCATTGGCGGCGGTTGCTGTGGGCCGTTGCGTCCCGATGACACTTGCCGAGGCACAATGAAAGCAGCAGGGACGCTCGGAGCTGCAGGTGCGGGGGCTGGAGGGTAAGCTTGAGGAGGAGCCGCCTGGTTGTAGGCAGCCGGCTGGGCGTAGATGCCTCCACTGCGACCGCTGCCGGGGGCGCCACTGGGCACCATCGTGGGGGCAGCCTGGGACGAGTACCCTAAGACAGCGCCGCTTGGATACTCGGGCTGCCCGGGTACGGCATTGGTGCTGTTGTTTGACCGTGGCGCCCCGGGAAACAGTGAGCCGTTCGCGCTACGCGGTGGGCCTGTTGGTTGAGGCGCGTCGCTACCTTCGACGACGCGGTTCACAATTTTGCCCATGATGCTTAGCGCACTTCCTAGCCCCCACTTGCCCTGCTTGGCACTGGCTGCCGCCGCGACCGAGTCGGCACGGTCCTGGCCCAGATGTTGTCGCAGTCGATCGTCTAGCACAACCAATTGGTTCTGCATGCCTTCCAAATACATGGACGTGCCCGGCTTCATTGTCGCCGTGATCGCTCGAATGACCGTGAGCATCGAGTTGACGTACTTGAACGCTGTCTCGAGCTTGCCGTGGTCGGCGAGAATCATCGCGTAGATGAGCTTGTACCCTTGGAACGGAATCAAGTTGGTCGCGGCCGGGTTGATTTTCTTCTGAATCCATTCATAAATCTCGGTGCGCTGCACGGCCCCCGGCGAGACATAGAATCGCGCTTCTTCGGGCGAGCGATGGTCGGCACCAAGCAATGCGATCTTGGAGCTGGGAGACGGCGCTTCGACCGTGTTGCCCGCGAGAAGATAACAGACATGCGCGGCCACGACGCCGTGGGCTTCTTTCCAAAGACGATCGCCCAGCTCGACGAGAATCTGATCACAGCACAACCCAGTCAGTTACCAGTCACAATCCCATCGAGTAACAAAAAAGAACGGGCTTCTCGCCTTATTGGTGTCGGCGGTGCGATTGGCCAGTAGCATCTGCACGTGCACGACCCACGATGACAAGATGGCCGAGCCGTCGTCGTCCTTGGATTGCTGCATGAGCTTTTGCGGCTCGTGGACGCTTTTTTCTTGCTGGTCGGCAAACGACAGGTACAGTGCACGACACGGGTCGCCCGGAGCATAGTGGCTCGTGAAGTAGGCGCACAGCACGCGCTTGTACTCGTCCTTGTCGGTAAACGAGCCAATGAGCATGGCCTCGGGCCACATGTGGGCCTGGATCGCGACATCGACCGCAGCCTTACGGTCGCCCAGCAACAGCAACTCTCGCACGCGACTGGCATTCCGCAACGTAGCGTCCGGGTGCTAATACATCATCTACAGTTAGTCAAAGATCCTCACTCTAGTGCAATCACAGGACAATTTCGCACCGATGGTTGGACCGGCTTGGGCGGCGGAAACTGCGACGAATGATTTCTTCGTCGCCGCTGGTCGCTTTCCTTTAGCAGCGAAACGAGTTGTACCTCTGGCGACGTGGGCTCGTTCGGATTCGCGTTCGCATCCGAACGGAGCCGGCCGTTGCACTTGATGAGCACTTTCAGCACACCCAGCAGTAACCGCTCGTCTTCTTCCAGATGTGTTCTTGATTCCACCACTGCATTCATCTTCTCGTCCACGTAGTGCCTGTTGCAGTAAACGAAAGAATAACAAAGTGAGCATCGATCGTAACAATCTCTCTGGGAGAGAAAGTCTGGCACGTACAGAATGGCTTCTTCCGTGACGTTGTCGCTGAGTGGACCAGGGAATTTGTCCAGCTCTTCGAGTTCCCCGTTCTGCGGATGCACGTGGTCCATGCGGTAGATGCCCACAGGTCCCTTTCGAAGCTCTCCTTGTGGTGCACCATCAAACTGCATCGACCTGGGAAAAGAGGGGCAGAGACAACGAGCGGTTAGAACAGTTCTACATCATACCAAACATCCTAATATGTGGGTACTCACTGTGGCGTGCGCGGACTATTGCGAGCCGCAAACGATGCACTGTTGAGTCGCAGCTTTTGCTTGGGGAACATGGTCACAACGTTGCCGCCAAATCCAAACGAAGAGAGACAGGACGGCACGACCATGTTGGGGTCCTTGTACTTGTTGCTCGTGAGCACCCGCGCGCCTGCCCCCGCCACTTCGCCGTGCGATGCCATCTTCGTTTCGTAGCCTGCGCCATAGGCAGGTGCCTGCGTGGGCGCGGCAAACCGGTTGTAATTGGGCTTAGCCGCTGAAGAGGCATGCTGTGGAGCAGGATCCAGTGTCGCAGCCGGGAGGCTCGCGCCGGGATATAACGTCGGTGAGCGGTACGATGCGTCATGGTGGAGGTGCTGCTGGCCACCGCCGGACGTTTCCGTCGATTGGTTATACTGAAATGCAGATGCTGATTGGGCCGCCGCCGTGGTGGGCGACTTCACGCCATGAGGTGGTGCCACGCCATAGTCGACACTTCTGTCGTGGGATGGAGTCGCATGAGCCTGGAACGCATCCGATTGGTTGTAATGAGCGTCTTGTTGGGAGTAGTCAACCGCAGGTGCGTTGTATCCACCTTGGCTATCTTGGTAATGAGTGTACGATGTCTCGTGCTGCTGATGCGACTGGTACGAGGTCGCGTCGTACCCATGATACGCCGCCGACTCTTGCGGTGGCTGGGCGTAAATCCCTCCCGAATGATGATATTGCGAGGGGCCATTCGAGTAGAAACCTGAAGCATTCTGGTCATGTCCCGGTGGTGCACCGAACACATTATCGGACTCTTGGCCACCGAAGAACGCTGCCGAGTCTGTTTGGTACTGTGAACTGTCGGTGCCTTGCTCAAACGGGTTGGCAGCAAGCGTGGACTCGCCACCAAAGTCGAGATCTCCAGCACCATCGTGCACCGTCTGGTCAGCGAACGGAGTCGTCGCAAACTCGGACGGGCCTGCACTGTCGAATGGATGAGTCGACGACTCGGCCCCGTTGTCGAAAGGTGTCGAGCTTTCGGTCATATCGGTATAGTTCCCGCTGGGCAGTGCCTCTTTCTGAGTCTCCAACGAGAGAGAAGCACCACTTTTAAATGCATTGCCCACGTCGGTCGGCGAAGTTGGAGCTGCGCTGGGGGAACCGTGGGGGATTGATCCATCCTGCGGCGAGACCTTGTCAAAATCGGTAGGTGGCACCGACGCATTCTTGCCGAAGAACGTGTCTGTATCACCACCTGCCCCTTCAAAAGCTGCATAGCCGTGGTCAAATGACGAGGACGCAGTTGGCTCCTGGACACACGCATCGCTCGTCTCCTCGGAACCCACGCCCGCCGACGATTGCTGGTGGTCGAACGAGTGGGATTCGGTCGTCGTTTCCCCGTATGACCAGTCCTGAGCATACTCCGACTCGGATGGCAAATCAAACGATGACGCGTCGGGCACTTCCGTTTGAGTGACGTCGGCGCTCGCGATCTCGGTGGAATACTCGGTGGGCGGGTGGCCGTAGTCGTGCGCTGGCGGCGCCGATTCTTCCGTCGCTGACGCGGCGTATGAATCGTGTGCCGACGAAGCGGGATACCCGTAGTTATCCGAGCCAGTTTGCCAAGTTTCCTCACCATCGCGACCTTCCCCATGGTACTGAGTGACATCGTGGTGCTGGTCATGGTGTGCCGACACTCCGCCGCCTGAGCCGAACATATCAGCCGCTGAAGTGGATGCTGACGACCCGCCGAAAAAGCTGTCCGCGCTGACAGCATCGCCACCAGTTGAAGAACCATACCCACCGAAGCCAGCGTCGCCTTGACCGGGAAACGCCGAAGCCATCGGTGCTCCAAACGCGTCCGCAGCTGAGTTATGATGCGACTGGGCATCATAACCGTAGTCTCCTCCTTCAATACCGGTCGACTGAGTATGACCAGCAAATGCCTCACTGGCTTCAAACCCAGTCTGCTGCTCAGGATGACTGCCAAAGGCATCACCAGCTGAGTGTTGCGCATGATCGCCGAAAGTGTCACCTGCTGACTGGTAGGAAGACTCCTGGCCGTAAGCGTGTGTCTCAAACGCGTGCGAGTGATTGGCGTTCCCACTGCTAAACGCCTCTTCTGTGGCTGGCGGATAGGTCGCTGCCTCGTAATTGTAGTGGGAAGGTGCCACCGAGTCATTATACCCGTAACTAGCGGATTCCGCGTGGCTTTCTCCAAAGAAGCTGGACGCGGGAGCGGACGTTGGCTACAGGAAAAGAGAGTAGTGTGAGTTAGAAAGTTCATTTGCCTACTACTGCTCGTCAGTCGGGAATGTTTGCGTACCTGCTCGAAGCCTCCAAAGCCAGAAGTCGCGGGCGCATCCGCAAAAAGACCACCAGCATCGGCAATCGGTGGCTCGTCGTACATCTGCGGCTCTGGCTGTGACGAGGGCGGACCGAAGGATCCGAAGGGAGTCGGAGCACCTTTCGGTGGCGTTGGACCAAACAGAGAGTCGGCACTGGGCAACGCATCGCCGCTGGCATTGCTTGTTTCGAACGCTTGCGTCTCTGCTGGAGATGGTTGAAAACTTGTCGGCGCAGGCACTGGTGGAAAGAAAGTCGACCCACTGGACGCGAATGGATTCGCATCACCGTCATCTCCGGCCGCGCCACTCTCGAATGCAGTTGACGCGTCCGCAGCGGCCTCTGCTACAGCAAACCCTGTCGGCGCAGCCTGTGTTTGATGATACGTCTTACCAAAGGGCATCTCCTGGTCCGAAGACGAGCTCGCAAACAGGTTTTCCGTGTCTGAGTGATCAAACTCGAGGTCGCTCGCCGTCGGCAGATCCTGAGACGACGAAACGCCATACGTCGCCGGTGAGCTGGACCGTGAGTACAAAGATGATGGCGACGGCTGCGCGTCGGGAAGCCGGCCCAGGTTCGTACTCGTAATCATGGACTCGTCCGTGTGACCAAAGGACTGCGTGTGCGATTCTTCCTTTGTGAAATTTGTCGACTCCTCAGGGATATGATGGCTGTACTCGTGGTCGTCGTAGCTGCCACCCCCGCCAAAGTGATTCTGGGAGTGATGACCATGGTGGTCACCATACTCGTAGCTTTCCTCTCCATGCTCAAAGCCAGCACTCGCAACTTCATTCTCAAACAACGCACTGCGCGTCGACGACACGTCAAACTCCGACGCGCCACCACCTCCGCCCACAGTACTCGACATGTCCGAGTGGTTTTCATACGTGCCGTTATCTTCGGTTGTCGACGCCTGGCCATCCGAGCTTGACGCCGGTTCGGTGATGAACGCTGTGCTGTGTTGACTGGAGGTACCAAAGACGCTTCTCGTTTCTGAAGCGTAATCGCCGCCGTCCGAGTACGTGCCGTCGCTTACGTGGTCCGACCCACCAAAGGTTGCACCGGCCGAAGACGCCTCAGCAAAGGACGCAACGGATCCAGCCGCCTCGGCTTCGGATGGCGTACGATGTGTATCGTGGTGGTAGTGACCGTACGTGAGCTCCGCAGCGGCAAAAGAAGACGTACCAAACGAAACCTCGCCCTTGCTGGTGGAGACACTGGGCGGTGCAAACGACGCGGTGCCAGGACTATCTTCAGCAACAGCAATCGCTTTGGTGGTGGACACTTCAGCGTCTTCTTCACGTGCCTCCCAGCTGACTTGACGGTGGATCGATTCGGACGTCGCGTGATAAGCTCCAGCGCTTTCGTGGTGGACGTCAAACTCGCTAAACGTCACACTGGCCGTCTCGTGGTGGCCATGGCTTTCGTGCAAGTCTTCGCCGTACGCGCCGTTCTCAGTCGCATAGTGCCCATGTACCTCGTGGTGACGACCCTGCTGCGTCGCTTCGACATTCTCGGCCTGATTCGGGTACGCAAAGCTCGAACTCTCACCATAGCTGAAGTAGTCGGCAGTTTGCTCCGTCACAGTGTGTGACTCTGTATGCGAGTGCTTCGTGTGCTCTTCATAGAGACCGACGGACGGTGCCGCATCCAGCACCAACTCGTCCACTACTGGTGGCGCTGCGTCACTCGAGAGAGAAAATGCAGGAGCGTGGTGGCTTTCTGCTTCGATCGTTTGGTTAAGTGACACCGGTGGCGGGGCAGCGACTTCGCTAGTCGCAGCTTCTTCCTGGCTAGGCACCTGGGTGATCAATTCGGTCGCACACTCGGTATGCGCAGTGGCACCCGAAGGGATTTCAGCTGTATCTTCACTCAAACGAAGCTCCTCTCCCCAGTCGTCGCCTTCGTCCTCCCAGTCCGGCACCGCTTCAGCCACGGAGTTGTTCGCTCCAGGCTCTTGAAAGCTGAAGTCATTGGCTACTGGCTGGGGCTGGGGCGGCACTGCAGCAACTTCGACTTGCTGGGCTGCCACAGCAGCATGGATTTCGACTGTCTTGGTCTCTTCAGTGACAGTCTCCTCAAACTCCGTCGCCAACGACATCGCACCAACGGCTGGCAGCGTCTCCTCTGGCGCGGCATCGGGTGATTGCTCGTCGTCACTGAACAGCACATCGTCACCTTCATCCCCCCAAAATTCACCCGCCGGAGCCGACGTCGGGGACAAGACCGCACCCAAATCCGCCGCCGACGCACTTGACAACGGTGGCACTGCCACGGGTGCCGATGTCGGAGCCGTCGTCTTCGCCACACTTGATGCCGCCATCACACTCGTGCTCGTTGTAGCTTTTGCTACATTCACTTCTAGAACGTTTGTCGTTGTTGTGCCCCACTCGTCCTCGTCTTGCCACGCACTCGCGTCTGCCGTCGCTTCGGTCGCATCATCAGTATATTCAAAATCGTCACCCCAGCCAGACGAGCTGGTCGTCGCTGGCGGCGCGGTCGTCGTGGGTGTGGGCACCGAAGGCGGCGCTGCTCTCATGGGCGACGGGGTGGGGACAGCGGACAGTTCGGTCTTCCTGTGGTGCTCCACTACAGTAGTAGCGGATGCAGTAGTGGTCGTCGTCGTGACTGGTGCGTCGTCGTTCCAGTCAAAATTATCTTCATCTTCAAACGGCTTGCTCGCACCGGTCGCTGCCGTCGTTTCGCCCGTGGCCGACGCGGGCGACAGGATATTGGACGGCGAGTCGACCCCCCATCCGTCGTCGCCGCCCAGATCCGTGTCGTCCATCGAAAAGAGCTGACCCGCTGGCTTGGATGCCACGTCGCTTGCACTATAGGCGACTGACCCGCTCGACGTCGAACGCGGTCGGTCGATCGCCATGGAGCTAGTCAAAAACGTGGATCCGCCCGATGTTGACCGCGGCGGTCCATCGCTTGTCGCGTAGCTCGTCAAAAACGTGGATCCGCCCGACGATGACCGCGGAGGTCCATCGCTTGTCGTGTAGCTCGTCAGGAAGCTTGAACCGCCCGACGACGAGCGCGGAGGTCCATCGCTTGTCGTGTAGCTCGCCAGAAAAGTTGAACCGCCCGACGTCGACCGTGGTGCACCATCGCTTGACGTGTGGCTCGCCAGAAAAGCGGATCCGCCCGACGACGACCGCGGAGGTCCACTGCTCGCCGAGTAGCTCGCGAGGAAACTCGATCCACCGGAACTCGACCGAGGCGGCCCGTCGCTCGCGAGCGTCGCAAACAACTCGCTGGTCGCAGGCGTCGAGGTCGCCGCCGCGGCAGCGGCAGTCACTGGCTTTTGCCGCAGTCGCGAGCTCGACAATGTCGAGGAAGCCTCGGCGCTTGACGGCCGCGGTTGAAGCGTGGACTTGGAGGCTGTTGACGTCGACAGCGTCGAGCGACCAAACGTGCTACTGGCCGTGCGCGACGTCGACAGCGTACTTGCGCGCGGCGCCGTCGTCGACGAGCCAAACGTACTACTGCGCGACGTCGAGGAGCCAAAGCCGAACCGCGAGGTCGACGCTGCCGGCTGCGCGCGAAAGGAGGACGCGTTTAGCGCCGGCGGTGGCGGCGGCGGTGGCGCCGGCCGTGAGCGCCGCTGCGACGCCTGGTCGTCGGCCATGTTCGCGGAAATGTCCCCGTCGCGCTCTCTCTCCCCGGGGCGTCCAGTTCAATCCAATGGCCCGTTTAGCTGCGGGGGCCGCGTGGCTGCGAATTGCGGGAAATGGATGTGGCCGACGTTATGCACGCCGTCCCCTCCCCCGTATGAAGAAACCGGTCGAGATACCGGTGCATCGCTTCAACTGTCGATGTGGACCACACGTGGAGTCAGATCCGAGTCTGAGTCTGATCGCTTCGTAAGAAGTAAGCAGGTGTAATTACGATTTCGTCGGGTTGTGCCAAAATACGGTAGGAAGTGCGGTCGTGACTCCTTTCGCCGCATGGAGGCGAAGAACACCCAAGGTATCTCATCCCCCCAGGCAGACGAAGAACTCGCGCGGGCGGCTCCGACAGCGCGTCCCCCACTGTTATCAGCGCCGCGCCGACTGCCCGTGTCTTTAGCACCCGCTTCGTCACCAACCAAATAAGACTGGTGAAAGTGACGGAAGAGAGAGAATAAGAATATGCCGGTCGAAGTGCAGCGCAAGTTGACCGTCCTCGGGTTCCCGGGCGTGGGCAAGTCGTCGCTCACGACGTGCTTTGTGGAGAACCGCTTCGTGGAGAACTATGACCCGACCATCGAGAACACGTTCCACAAGACCATTCGATTCCGCAACGCCCATTTCATCACGGACATTGTCGACACGGCCGGCATGGTACTGTCGCGAATTCTTGCGTTGAGTATGGATGGCTCTGTGGCGTCTGACCGGTTTGCATGGCGTGTATCGTACCACAGGACGAGTACTCCAACTTTTCGCAGGCCGCGTCCGTCGGTGTCCACGGCTACGTGCTGGTGTACTCGATTGGCTCGCGCACGTCGTTTGAGAAGCTCAAGCTGATCAACGAGAAGCTACTCAACATGCTCGGCTCCAAGCCGCCGCGCGTATTGGTCGCGAGCATGTCGGATCTGGACAAGAGCAGGTGAGTCTTGTGTAATGTTGCCTGCAACGAGTAAAGAATGCTCACGCGTGCGTCTGAACCCAATAGACAAGTCTCTCAGGAGGAAGGACAGCTTCTGGCGCGCGAGTGGGAATGCCCTTTCGTCGAGTGCTCGGCCAAGGACAATGACAACATCAGTACGACACTGATGAGTGGAAGTGGCGTGTGTATCAGTGAACTGACTACAATCTCTTTTCTGGTGGTACAGATGAAGTGTTCACATATCTGATCAAGGAGATCGAGCGTGACACAGGGCTGCTTGACGTAAGCAGCGAACCGGGCTGCACAATACTTTAAGTGGACCGCACCAAACGCCATGCGTCTCACCGTTGGTCGCCGAGAGGTTTCTTTTCCTGCGTGTACACAACAACTGCATATACCGAATCCAGGAACAGCAAGGGAGAGAGAGAGAGACGACACGTAGGCGGTTTGGAAACAGAGACTTCACGAGTAATGTAGACATGAACGGTTCGTTTTTCCTCGGCTCGGCTCGTTTTCGACTCGTGCATTGCACGTCTCAGTGCTCTCGATATCAGGAGCCTGAGAATGTTGGGGTGGTGGCGAAGGCAGCAAGCACGTACCCAAGTGACTCATCTCGAGAAGATCAGCAGCCTGAGAATGTTGGACAAGGTCAGCAAACACTAGACAAACGACTCATCTCCAGCTCTCGCCTTCTGTGACTGACTTGACTTCCTTCATGTTGAAGTTCTGATTGTCGAGACCGTCATGCGCCTGTGCACTCGTCTGCAAAACGGAATCCATCAAGGCGCTTGGACTGACTACCATTCACCAACGGCAAGAACACTCTTCCTTCCTGAGTCAGCACACCTTCATATACCGGTGGGCAACCGGTACAGTACCGGTATCGTACTGGTGATGGGCTCTGAATGCTTTCGCGCGCTTTCCATTTGCTGGTTGCCGTTTGGATCGCACCACTTCAATAATGGCCCAGGCACCGCCGTCCAAGCGCGCGCGCGTGGCGCTGAGCGAGCGCCGTGCGTGGGGAGATCGCCATTGCGGCCAGCGCGCCAATCCGCGGTCGCGTGGGCTTTGCTGTGACTGAAGAGCTGGGTGAGGTCGCGCGCACCAACTACGAATGGCTCGAAGTCCGCGTCCCGCGCGTCGACTCGTTTCCGCACCCGCAGATCGCCAACTCGCTTGCGTGGGTGGCGCGTGCGAGAGAAGCCTGCGTTGTGTGGCACATGCTGTCGTGCTACGAAGGGTTTGGTGGCCATGAGAAGCGTCGTTTTGGAAGCGGCTCGTCGACAATGTCTGTCACCCTCATGAATGCGTTGGATCGACGCGTCGAGTCAGTCAGTGATGCGCACCAGTTCTTCCCGTGCTGGAAACCCGAGGCAGCGTTCCCACCGTTCCGACTTGTGCTTCCGTCCTCGGGGCGGTTCGAATACGATGGCGATGAATTTGAGTACGACGAAGACGACACTGAAGACTGGGGAGATTTTGATGGCAGCGACAACCTTGACGAAGATGTCGATGAAGATGAAGATGATAACGGCGACATCGGCGGCGGCGGAGATGAAGACGACGAAGATGAAGACGAAGACGAAGATGAAGAAGACGATCGACAAGTGGGTGAAGTAGTCACGGGGGAGGTGGAAGCTGCTGAAGACCAAGATGAGAACGACCAAGAAGGCAGAAGTAACGACGACGACGACGAGGAAGAAACAGGCGAGGAGATCGAATCGGGCGATGAATGGTTCTACGCCGTGGTCCGGAAGTTTGCCGGCATGGGCGACATCCCCATGAGCAGCGCGACCGTACGACACCACGTCGACTTGCTTCTTCCACTATTGGACGGCAAACGCTTTTTCGAGTGTGCCATCGAGATGGGTATTAGCGTGGCACGTGCGTTTCCCCTCGAAGAGTTTGCCAACACGATCAACTATTTACTGACCGATATGGAGAACACGCAAGTGACGGCACCAAGTGGCCGCGTCGGTCGTCACTGATGGCCGGTCACGTTGGTTTCCCGCTTGCCACATTCAAGGAACTATCGGTCGATTTGTCCGTGCATGCGAGATGAAGAACTCGAAGAACTCGCATAGATTATTGAGCGGTGCAATATCACGATTCCAGTCGTGGCGATCAGCCCAACCGTCGAAGGCATGAGCGAAGAAGCCCTGACTAGTTTGATGAACGCGGTGGATAAGTATAACGACCCGACGGGTCTGCACACGTGTTGAGTCTGGACGTCGGACTCCGCTACGCATCGCCACGTCAAGTGGAGATAATATTCTCGTCGCTGCCCATCACATGCGTACACAAGATCAGCGTTCGCGCGCATTCCGGAGGCCGTGGGCGCCACACGATGGACGCCCACGGATGGGCGTGGCTCGCCTACGCGCTGTATCACCCGTGGGTCGCCTTTGATGCATTCAATTACCTTGATATCGACACCTTGGACGTGTCTGAGGCGACTGCCGCACCGATGCGAAGTCGTCTCGCAGATCAGAATACACTGTATCGGCTCGTTTATGGAGAGGAAGACGATACCGCCCCCACTGAGGACCCGAAGATACCCAAGGGCGTCTCGTACGCGTTTGTCTCTGTGCGCGCAAAGACGAAATGCTTCGAGGACAGATCGCTACAAGGAGAGGAGCTTTGCGACTTGAGAAAGCCGGTTACGCTCACTGCGGCCATCAAGTATACTGCGTTCGATGTGGAGGATCTTCCAGACGCCGTGTGTGTCGTGGTCCGTAGCTATGGGCATGGGTGGGTCGCGAAGGAGACCATCACAAAGCTCTCGCGACGGTGGGCCGAGGAGACTGCCACTCATGGGCTCAGTCTTGGCTACTTCCGAGCCAACCAGTCTATGCCAATGTCGTCGATATTGCCACTCGCCGAGTATGTCTCTTCTCTTGACATTTTTGCGTGGGGGAAGACGAGTAAGTCGCAATTGCTCGACGTGTTGCGCTCTTGTCGCATCTTGACGCAGCTTCGTGTGCAGCACCGTGGCGACTTGTTTAACGAGTGGGACGAGGCCACCGAGGAACTGCTCGCTCCTCTTGATCTCGAGCTCGAGCTCAAGACACTCGCAATCTTTTGCTACGATCGCTTCGGCGCATTTCGTAGTCCGTCCAAGATGGCTTGGGCGACGTGTCTTCGCCAGTTGTCGAATTTCCACGTCACGACTGTCGGCACCAAGACGCTACATTAGCAGGCCGTTCGAGACACACTCCACCACGCATGTCCAGTTCGAAAGTTTGTGTGGAAGTCGTTGTCGTCGTTTTCGATGCTTCGCCAAACAGCTTCTCTCAGGTATATGGAGAATCGTCTGAAATCTCGCGAAATACTAGCGATTACACGAGGTAAGAACGACAAGGCGCAGTTTCCGTTCAGTGTCGAGGCACGGTGCGCATTTGCTAGCGTGATCAAGTGCAAGGGAATGGAGAACGGTTGACGAGACGCGCGGGGACTGCGCTCACGCCAGGGCTATGCTATGGGTACGCTGAACCACGATGTTGCGCGGCTGATCTGCGAGTTTGCGGCCACGGACTCCACGCGCACCGTGTGGGTCGACGACTGCTGAGTTGACGACGGCACCCCTCCCTTAACTTTCCTCATCTCTCCTTTTCAGTCTACATTTAAAATCGTTTCGAGCAGTTTTAGTGCACGTACGTCTCTCACAAATCATCTAACCCTCCTCCCAGGCCACAACCCAATCGTGCTGAATATGACTTACTGAGTCGAAGGACGTCGGCGTGAGGGTCCTGGAGTTCACACTCCAATTCGGCGGTTAAGAATCACCTGCCAACGAGACCAATATTCGACGGAAAGGAGGTGATAACTGTTACGCTACAGGAGGCATCCATTCACGGTGCGTAGCTCTGCTCAGGTTGCAGCCACTGGTTTCATACAGTAGAGTGGCGGGTAGCTCAACAAAGTCTCTCCCTCTCTCTCTCTCTCTCTCTCTCTCACACACACACACACATAATCGACACGTGCCAGGCGAAGCCCACACAGTCTCATGCTGGACGCCACGGGCGACCGTGCCTTGCTCGGTGATTGAAGAGGCAGTGCCGCCCACCGTATAGACCATCACTCCGTTTTGGGGTATTACAATGCCCCATGAGGCACAAAAACAGTGGTGACTGTAGGGACAGTTACGAACTTGTTTGCGTTTCTAACTGGACCACCGCAATTGTGGGGGAGCTGGTGGATCGGCCGTCCGGATAAACTTAAACAGGAATTACTACTGCATCCGGATACAGACACGCTTTGTGGCAGTGGTGTTGGGCAGCCTGCTCCCTTCTGAGCTCCTCGGAATCAATTCGATCGCCACCAAGGTGCGTCCCGCCGCTCGCCGCCAAGGCGCCACCTGCGCCGCCGCGGACGTCCACATAGACCGGTTTCACGTGTGAAAGAAATCGTGTCTCGCGGACGTTTGCACGCGCCAGGCGTTTACCTCTGTATGCGGAAATGCTGACATTGTGGATGGCTGTGTGCGGAGCGCAGTCTTTATTAACGAGAGAACGAGATGATCCGCAAGGTGACCTTCGAGTTGGGCCGCGCCGTGCGGGAGACTGGCCAGGCGCTTGACCGCCTCGGTCTGCGCGTGCTGGGCCAGACCCCGGAGCGATGTACGTTGTGCAGGATTCTGATTGCGTGCGATGGAAGGGGCTCCACTCACACTCGCCATGTTGATCTGATCCCGTTCCAGTCTCGCGCCACCGCCAGGTCATGAACCTGTACGACAAGCAGCCAATGATCGCGCACGATGTCTGGGTCGCGCCCAACGCCACGGTCATCGGCGACGTCGAGATCTGCAACGACGCGTCGGTCTGGTACAACGTCGTCATTCGCGGTGCGTTCCAATTCCGACCCTCTCTCCGGTCTGAGACCAAAAGCAACTGACCCTTAGAAACTTCAAAACAGGCGACCTGAACCAAGTCCGCATTGGCAACCGCACGAACGTGCAGGACCGCTCGATCATCCACACGGCCAGCTCCTCGAACCCTGGTCTCGCGCCCGGCGCGTCGATCGGCAATGATGTGACGATCGGCCACGGCTGCACGCTCTACTCGTGCACGGTCGAGAACAACGTGCTCGTCGGCATGGGCTCGATCATTCTCGACGGCGCGCTCGTCGAGTCAAACTCGATCATCGCCGCGGGCAGTGTTGTGCCCCCCGGGCGCCGCATCCCGTCGGGTCAGCTCTGGGCCGGCAACCCGGCCAAGTACATCCGCGACCTTTCGGAGGACGAGATCAAGGACGTGACCAAGCAGGCCGCCGACTACACGGCCATTGCTCGCACCCACAGCGACGAGTTTTTGCCGTTCGGCACGGCCTACCTGGACGCCGAGCGCGTCAAGGCCCAGGGCGGCAAGTTGTAAATGGCTGGGAACTGAATCGGAGAACGATCCTCTACCGACCTTTTGCGTCTCGTTCTCGGGATGTGAGGGCGTGTCCTCTTGCAGCAATGAGTCCTTAGATCGACGCTATCAGAGAGAGCTCTGTACAGTTTCGTGGCGGGTGGGATGGAATGGTGGTCGCTAATACAGGAGAAACAAAAAATGAACAAAACTCCCTCACAAAAAAACTCGGTAGAGGCTTCGGTCTCAGACGACCCATGGGGAGACGCCGGTCTTATTTGGTCTCATTTGGACCTCATTAGCTAGTCGTCGTCTTCGCTTCGTATCCGGCGCTGCTTCTTCTTTTGTTGTGTTTGGCCATCGCCACCTTTCTTGACGCGTTTCTTGAAGCCCACGTCGCCGTCCGCTTCGATCATGATCTCTTCGGCTCGCGCTTTCTTGGCACTTGCCGTCTCGTGTTCCAAGTCAATGCCCTTGTAGTTGCCGCCCCATGGATTGAACGCACCAAGTGCATTGTCGCCCTGGGAAGAAAAGTCGTCGAGCGTATTGGCTCGCCGCTCGTCTTCCATGCGCTTTGCCTCCACCGTCTCGGCCTCGGCCTCGCGCTGAGCGACCGCCTCTTCGCTTTCGTCAATCTCATGCACTTCCACAGTACTCCACTCGCCCATGCCGGTCGTCTCGTCCACGGGCACGTGGGCCTCTTCGATCGTCAGGGCCTCCCCGGTCGCCAATTTCTCGACCATGCGATGGGCGTCCTCGAGCGACATGCCCGCGGGCAGCTTGATACGAAGTCTGTCTGCCGAGAGCTCGTGTTCCGTCACAGGCGCATCGGCCTCGTGCGGCATGTACGTGATCGAGAACCGTCGAAAGCTCAGGTCCGTATTAGGCACTTGCGTGAGGACGGCCTTTTCCACGAGCGCGTCGAGCCATTCCTCTTCTTCCTCGACCCAAATCTGGCACGCGCTGCCGACCACGAGCTGTTCCTCATGGCGTTTTCCTTCTAAATACACGGCTCCTAGCACGGCGTAGATGCCCTTATCATCTTCTTTCGGTGGCTCGGCGTCTTGCTCGTCGTGCTCTTCATCATCATGGCGTCGTCCTCCTCCGCCGTCGCTGGGCTTCGAGTGACGCACACCTCCTCCTTGGTGTGGCCGCTGGTGGCCGGCACGAGGCGGTGGAGGTGGCGGCAGTCCCGACGCGGCGAGGTCTTGCGCGTATCGCTCATGGGCAGCCTATTGCCAGGAATAAGAATGAGCGATCCATGGGATAAGAGGAGCAGCTCCATACGTGAGCTACCTTTTCAATGTCGCGCAGCTGCTGCTGCAGGTCGCGCTCGGCGTGGAACGCGTTCGACTTTTCCTTGCGCTTTTGCTTGAGCGCCGCCTCGACCATGCCCTTGTGCTTGCCGCCCTGCTCATGGTGGCGAATGCTCTGCGCTCAGGAGGCGAGCGTCAGTATTCTCTCTCTCTCTCTCTCTCTAGCGTTGACCATCAGCACCATAAGCGTACATTCTTATCGCCCTGCATCCACACATTGCAGTGCTTGCAGTAGTGGCGCTCGGTCGACTTCCAGTAGTCCGTCATCCCGTTCAATTGGGCTTGCCTGCAAGAATCGTGTGCGCCATTTCAGCACGCGTCCGTACCCTTCTCACTCTCTATTACGATGTACTACCCCTCACATAAGCATACCCTCAATTCATTTCTGAATTGTGAGCGCAGAATGTACCGTGAAGAACCATATTACAAGCCCATGTAGTGTTGCGGGTTGGTTGGTCGGCGTGCGATTGGCTCCATCATGATGGTGGCGCTGTACGGGGATTCAGTCGTGATTCTTTTCAAGACGTAACAATGGCGAACCGTGCTGGTATGTGGTCATCCCCTCCCCTCCTCTCCTCTCTCTCTCGTAAACTCCCCTCCGCTGCATTGGCGTCCGCAGCAGCGGAGGAGGAGCTCGTCGATGTCCAACAGACAGCTCATGGTGATCTCTTCCGTGTTCAGGACGTGGTGGTCTCTCTGGTGCGAAGTACCGCATCTCGCTGGGTCTCCCAGTGGGCGCTGTGATGAACTGCGCCGACAACTCGGGGGCCAAGAACCTCTACATCATCGCCGTGTGCGGCATCAAGGGTCGCTTGAACCGTCTCCCGGCCGCTGGTGTCGGTGACATGGTGCTCGCCACGGTCAAGAAGGGTAAGCCGGATCTCCGTAAGAAGGGTACGTAACACACACACACTCTCTCTCGCTAATGACTTCGTGGCGAATAAGAAGCTGACGTACCCCTTCGTTTCCAGTCATGCCTGCCGTCGTGATTCGTCAGCGCAAGACGTGGCGCCGCAAGGACGGCGTGTACCTCTACTTTGAGGACAATGCCGGTGTCATTGTGAACCCCAAGGGCGAAATGAAGGGCTCGGCCATCACGGGCCCTGTGGGCAAAGAGTGCGCCGACCTCTGGCCGCGTATTGCCTCGAACGCTGGTTCCATTGTGTAAATTAAAAGAACCTCCAGGCTTCTTTTGAAAATGAAAAGAACTCACGGTCTTCTTTTTCCCATCTACTATGCCTTTTTCTTCTTGCCCTTTTTCGCGGCCTTGAGCGCGGCCTCCTCTTCCAAGCGGCGCCGCTCCTCTTCGTTCTTCGTCTCCTCTTTGATGTCTTTCTTGAGCTGCTTCAAGAGGGCGAGCCCTTCCTCCAGCAGCGCCGACGAGACCCCTTCGACCGTCCCGCCAAAGTCCTGGAAGTAGTAATATCACACCATGCAAGTATTAGAACCAGTATCGAAGCCCTCTCGCTATGAGTACGCACCACAGCCGATTGGCTCTTTTGGTTGCGCAGCTCCAGCGCCTGGAGAAGCGTCGCGGCTTCAGTGCCGTCCTCAAAGCGGTACGCAGTCGCCACAGCCGTCTCACTAGTCGCCATCACAGGCGTGAACGGCTGCAGACATGCCTGCAACTGCACTTCGGCATGGAGACGGTCGCGCAGTGCCACGGCCGACGCCAGCAGCTTGTCGTGGACGCCGACGGCCTGCGATTCGCGGACGCTCGCCTCGAGCCGCGCAATGTCGCGGCGGTGCTTTTGCGTGGCCAGCTCAATATTGGCACACAGCGCCTCGCAGCCAAACAGCGTGCACTCGGCCTCGGCACTGCGCACGACCTGCACGCCCAGCAGCAACATCTCAGGGCTCACGCTCGCTCGCTGGGCGTTGAGAAGCGCCGTCTTGAGCGGCGCGACCAGCGACCGCACGCCAATGGGCCGAACGGCCATGAGCGACTGGATCTCTTCCTGGAGCGCGACGTGGGCCACGAGCTGGCGGTACGTTTGCTTGGCCCGAGCGACCAACTCGCGGTCCACGGCCTTGAGCTGTGCGGCTTCGATTGACGTGTAGAGCGCCTCGGCGTCCGTCTGGCTCAGTGTGAGCGTCTTGGTGATCTCGTCGTTCGTGAGCAGGCGGCGAAGAGGTCTCGGCGGCTCGAGATCGGCGGGCGAAGCGAGTAGCGACTCTACATTGTCCGTATCGCTGAAGCCGACAGGGTCACCACTCACAGTATCGATGGACGATGAGCCATGACCGCTGCTCTCTGACGACGGAGGGCCCGAACCACTGGCTGCTGCAGTCACGGGGCGTCCGCTGCCACTGCCGCTGGCCTGCGTAGATGGTCGGCTGGACGGTAGAGCGCAAGCCGGCGGTGAATCCATGGGTGGCGTGCTGGCACGTGTGATCATCTCGACGGTCGTGCGGATGAGTTCGAGCTTGGCGTCGAGTATGCTGCGCAGCTCCTGCTCAGTCTGGCCCATTTCCGTCGCACACTCTTGGCAGTACCGCATGGACCGGCCGGCGCCCACAGCCGCAGTCGCGGTCGCTGCCGAGCTCGGGCGATTGGGAGTCTGGTCGACAGCCAGTGTTCCAATCACCATCTCGGTCACCGATGAACAGGGCTTGACGTCACAGTAGACGTTGTGGCAGTGCTGGCACAGGCTCGCGCGCCGCAGCCGATTGAAACTCTCTTTACACCACTCGCATTGCGTCGTGCGCTGGAACTTCTCCAGCAGCTTGCGGCACGCCACGTCGGTCGTGAGGTCGAGCGGGCGATTGCCGTACCGGTTCCGCTGGTCCACTACCGCCGAGTGGGCAAGCAAGATCTCGACGACGTCACAGAACCCACCCGAGCACGCGAGGTGGAGCGCGCGGTTGCCGATGGGATCGACGTCTTCGATCGCGTACCCCGCGTGGAGCAGCACAGTCACAACCTCGGCGTGGCCCTTGTAGCACGCCCAGTGGAGCGGTGTGTTGGCGCCATTGCCCAGCAGTTTCTTGGCTGACGCTGGAGCCGACGCAGCGTCGCTGAGCTTGAGGTTGCCCGCAATGCTGCTGTTGCTGCTGTCGGCCGTGAGCTGTGGATTGCTGGTCGCTGACGACGGCTTGTCGACGGACGCGAGACTCGCAGTGCTGTCACCACCGGGATTGGGCAACACATGCTGCTGCTGTTGAGTGTGGGCAGACGCGAACCGCTTGGCCGACTTGGCGTACATGCCATCGGCACCAAGATCCAGTAAGTAGCGCACGATCTAGAGCAGCTCAGTCATGTCAGTACCACCACCACTGCCTTTCACATGCTATTGGGAAAGTACCTCGCACTTGCCACCGTACGCGGCCGCTGCGATCGGTGTCCACCCGGACTTGGTCACAAAGCCCGCAGGGGATCCTTCACTGACTTGGCGCTGCACGGCCGCAAAGTCGCTGTCGCGGCAGCTCTGGATGAGCCGGAGCCCCCTGTCGACATCCACGAGCGACGCGCTCAGCTGCGGCAGCGGCTCGACCCGCAAAGGGATCACCACGTCACCATCGCTCTCCTCTAGATCGTCCACTAGATCCACACCATGGGGTTCTCCACCATCCGTCTTGCCATGGGCGTCGCTCGGAGGTGTGGCCGTCGCGGTCGTCGTGCGACTCGCCGTCGTCATTGTCAATCGGAGCATGTGGCCTTTCAAGATCCCGAAAACCTCTGTATTATCATATACGCCTTGAACCTATACCCTGCTAGAATAAATATATCAACTGTACAGTTTGCGGTGAGGAGCTGCTCATCAATTCGGATCTTCTGGTCACCATGGTGCGTTGCCGACGCCGCTCGCTCGCTTCAGCCCGAGCGCTGCGCGACTGACGGCTGTCGCTGTATGGTGATGTGCACAGGCGAACCAAGCCGCGAAGAAGGCGCAGCGCGCGTCTGTGGAGCTCAAGACCAAGCTGCAGTACTGGATCGTACCGATTAATGTACGGAACTGTGAGCTGCCCGCGCTTGCTTTGCGTGCCCTCACTGACGAAGCGAGTGTGTTCTGTATAGGTGGTCTACATTCTCTACCGCTTGATCTGGCTGAACGCGTCTGTGACGACCTGGACGCTTGTGGGCCACGCGTTTCTCGTGGGCGTGACGTACCTCTCGTTCAAGTGGGTCGTCGGCGCCGCCGAGGAAGGCGGCTCGAGCGAGTACGTTTCGTGTCCATCCATTCCACACACCAAAAGGGGGCTCTCGGGAGCTGAATGCTGTTATCTTGTTTCGTGTAGATACGCAATGGACGTGCTGATCATCACGCTCTTCACGCAAACCGGCCTGCTCATCTCGGACTACTTTTGGTTTGCCTTTCTCGCTGTACGTTGTTCCCCCCCACAGGTCAGCCCACATGGATCATTGGACTCATCGACATCGACCTGTGCGTTGTAGATTCCCGGCTATCTGCTGTACCTCGGCAGCGGCATGCTGAAGAACTATATCTTCACGCCGACTGCGGCCGAGCAAGAAGTGGACGACCCAGCGGCCCAGAAGAAAAAGGAAAAGGCCGAGCGCCGCGCGTCGCGACCCAAGTTCAAGGCCGGACGATAGACATCGTGCCTTCATGCTGGCCCCATTGTAATCGCGTGTTGCAGAGGCAGAAAAGGTATGGATTAGGATTTCGCGGAGAGTTTAAATAGAATTTCTTGCATCTTCGTCATGCCAGTTTTTTGGGTTTTCGTTGTCAAAACTTCCATGGCGGCTTGCCCGAGAAAACCCGCTGGAAAAACTGCGAGGGGGCGGGAGGAGGCGGAGATTCCGTGGCCTTTGGCTTTTTCTCTTTGGCCTCCTTAGAAGAGGAGGCACTGCGCGCGACAGGCGGTGCGTGAGGCTGTGAAGGCTGTGCGGATGGCGCCTTCTTCATCTCTGGAGAGAGAGGATGGGCCATGCGATGCGTGATGCCCTCTGCGGTTTGGGGACTGAAGGGTAAGCTGGAGGGCGAGTCCGGGTCCTCAAGCGGATGCCGAGCAATTTCGAAGAGAAGATCATCGGGAAGTCGATGGAGAAGCTGATCGAACACCAACGTGTGAGCGTCGTCGTTCGTCAAAGGTACTGGGCCCTTCAGCAATGGTAGTGCGTTACCTGGAGTGCCACGGAGATGAGCTGGTCCGACTGGAGCGGTGGAGCAAAGCGGGAGCTCAGAATCTTCATGAGGTCCATGTCCCTAGAAAAGCAAGATGCACAGTCAGTGCATGTAACGTCTCGGAACGACGTCTGATGGAAGAGCCGTACTTGGCTAGCAACTGGTCACGTAACAGCACCGTGTGGGCAACGGCAAGTAACACGACGAAGTGGACGCCCACGGCGAAGAGCTAAAGAGGGAGCCAGACCCACGCGAGTGGTCACTACTGGTTCGTTCAACAGCACCGACGCAATATGGCTAGGACCTACAACATCCCAAACGCGAAGCAGTTCTTGCAGCGGTGGGACACAGGCAAACAGGCTGAGAATGAGAGGCAGTGCATAGATGCGGGCAGTGATGCCCCGCGAGCTCAAATGGCGATACAGCTCTGGATCAATCTACATGAAGGGTAAGTCGAGCGAGCAAGCAAAACGCCTTCACAGCCCAACGTACGATTTCGAGACACTGGTCCACGAGAATGCATCCATGCTCGACGCCGCACAACTGGGGCGCCATGTACTTGGGACAGTGCTTGAGCAAGAGTTGGCAAAACGTGTGGTACGCGTCTTCCTCGGGCATCACATAGAGAAGCGGCGCGCAAATCACATTCATGCCCTGCACATAACTATGACACCACACAGTCAATATATACACGCTAGACTGTATCACACTAGTCGCTGAGCGTACCGAAAGTAGTTGGGGAACTCGCTCCGCTGGCCGGCCTCGGACGAACTCGCGCCCTACAGAGGAGAGAAAAGCAGGCGTCAGCAATGGGTGTCTACGCCGCCACCTCTGCGGACACGAGCGATCGAGAAAGAGATTCCCACCAGCTCATTGAAGAACGCGTTGAGCAGCCGGACGAGTTTGTCTTCGGGCACGCGGTGCGCGAAGTTGGCGTCCCCTCGAAATGTTCTGGCCATCTCATCAGTAATGATATCTTCACCAGCAGCACCAGCAGCACGCACCGAAACGTGTCGTTGCGGATGTCGGCATCGTAGTAGGACGCGCCGCGTTCCACCAGGCGTCGGTACTTTTGCCGGTCGATCGCCTGGTCTTCGACTCCAAGCAGAGACTTCCAGATACGCCCACGCAGCGAGCACGGCTCGTTCTCTGACGCAAGCGCATCTCCGCTGTTGCTGGCGGGCTGCTTGTGGTCGTGGTGGATCGGCTTGGCCGGCTCCGCACTGGAGGACGCCGCTGCCACGCTTTCGTCGCGCGGCAGTCCATAGACGATCGTCATGCGCGTGATCTCGCGCCACCGGTCAAAGTACGTCTCTAGCTTGCGATCGTAGCCGTCTACTCAATGGGGGAGAAGGCGTTCCATTTGATCCGCAAACATCAGCAAAAGAGAGCGAAAGAGAGATGGGCATGGCACGCGGAACGCACCGGTCACAGGCTCGCCCTGCAGCAGCGCGACGTAGCGCACGCGCAACTGCACGCAGATGAATAAGACGTCGTTTAGAAAGATATCGTTGTACCCCCTCACGGAGACAGAGATAGAGAGAACGTACATGGCCGCTGGACGGCGGCGCCATCGACTCCATCGTCTTGTTCGGGAAAGAGATTTTTTCCGTTCTTTGATTCAGATCTCTAGTATCCTTCTTTTAGTGTAGTCCACACTATTTCCGGACATCATGTCACTAAAGTGAGATAAAGGAGACCATCACTCTGACCCTTCCATTGTTTTTTCCTTGGGATCAGCACACGCCAGGATTTGGTGGAGAAATTCGAGAAAGGACGATCCGGTCGCGATGGACCCACCGCCGCGCTCTGCCGCTGCGCCACGACGCGTGATGGGAGGCGCAAAAGATAAAGACGCAGGGAGCGGCAGCCCGTCGGTTGCGCAGGTCCACTCGGTGCGGCGTCCGCGCGGTGTGCGCCGCCGTCGCGACGACAATGCGGCGGTCGAAATCGAAGAGCTCGATTCCGACGTCATGCGCCAGAACTCGTACAACTACTTCCAGCGCCACGGTGTGCGGCTCGGCGACGCCCCGGCAGTGGCATCCCGCAGTGGCGCAAACCCGAACGAGGGAGAGAGTGGTGAAGGAGGAGGAGGAGGAGGCAGTGGCACGCCTGCTACGAACAGCCGCAAGCGACAGCGCACGCTCGCCGAGCAGCTCGAAGATTTGTGTCTGGGCGGCGCACAGCTGTCACCGTCGGCGATACGAGGCGCGGCCGCCGCGGCGGCGTGTCGCCAGGCGTGGAACCGTGTATTCGCAAACCAAATGGCGGCAGCACAGCAGCGTGCCGCCGCTGAAAAGGCTGCCAAGGCTTCTCCACAGCAACCGCTTCCATCGCAACCGCCTACAACGAATATGACGGCGGCGGATGCAGATATCGATATGGACGTGGACGCCTACTCGGCTGCCTCTAGCGCCGCAGAAGACTTTGACGACGCCGACGACGAAGCCGAAAGCGGCCGCGACTCGGGCTCGTCGTTCAAAGTGTTTAGCGTTGTGCCCGACGTGAAAGGGCTCTTTTTCCCGAGCCAGCCCAGCAGCCGGCAGCGCCCCATGGAGAGAATGTTTCGCCATTACGTGACCATGGCGGCCGAACGATCGTACGTGTGTGAGTGCGTTTTCGCTGATGTGGATATGGACCCTAAAATTTTTTTTTCTTTGTGATATAATAGGACACGTTCGGACAGCGGCACACCGCGCGGCGACGAGCTCGTGCTCTTCCAGCAAGGCCCCACGAGTCTCGAGTTTCCCTACTCTCTGTTCACACCGGAACAAGTGGAAGATTTGCGTGCGCGCCACAACCGGAAGAAGAAACGCACCGTGGCGTTTGCGCGGCCGCCCCTGGGCTCGCCCGGCAGCGGCAGCGCCAGCGGAGGCGGCTTTTTCGGCAGTGACCAGAGCTGGCGCTTCCAGGAACTGGACAGCAGCGACGAGGCCGATGTGAGCAGCTCGGCCGAAGACAGCGACATGGACATGTCGGGCGACGGCGAGAGTAAGGCTCCGCAGCTCGCCGGTGCACTTTCCCACGGCGAGTGGTTTGTCTCGGAAGAAGAAGAAGACGAAGAAGACGTGTACAACTCGCTGTGAGCCTTGAGTCCGTTAGTGTCGGCAAGACAAGGCAAACACTGACGACGTGAAGTTTCATAGTTGTGATTCGTGAGTTTATACCAAAAGAAAAAGAAAATAGCCGAAATGAACTGATACCAAAGTACTCACTGGAGAGCTACGGTGTTACTGAGATGCCAGCACGACGATGAAGACGACCACCAGGACGAGTGCGCCACCAAGCAGGAGGTTTTGGCTCCACCGGTGGAACTTGTACTGCTTCTCGATCTCCGCGTCCTCTGTCGTGATCATGAGCCGGTGGCTCTTGGCCTTTTCGTCGTGGCGATACAGAATCAGATCCCACGCGTCATGGGTCTGGACCTCGTACGTGCCGTCCGAGACTGCGACCGTGTACCCTTTGGGGTACTGGCAGTGCGGCACATACACCTCGGTCGGCTCGACAATGCCCCCATCACTCGTAAACTCGAGCTCGTACCGACGCCGGGCGAGGCGGTAAAACGACGTGGTTGGGATGCCCGCGATCTTGGTCGCGTGCGGACGAGCAAATGCCAGCAGCGACCGCGCGGCGGCATCGTCGTCCGTGGGGACAATATTCTCGGTGTGGGCCTCGCTGACAATACTCAGATCCTCCAGGTTCCACTGGTCGCCGTACTGGTGGGAGTTGTCCGACGTGTAGCACCACAGCGTATACGAGAGGAGGTTGGCTTCCAGACACGAGATTGTGTGGTCCAGTGCATCGTTCTGTGCTTCGTAATTCCCCGTGCGGTAGGCCTTGCCGCCGTTGAGATTGAACGGAATGCCCGTCTCGCCGATCAGCGTCGGTGCGTGGTGCATCTGGTCACGGCCGAACTCCTTGATGTGGCGAAGCTGCTTTTCGTGCATGCGAGTGACGGCCGCTCGCCCAAAGGCAGGCGTCTTGCTTTGCGGGTCGACAGTAAACCAGGGCAACCACATCTGCATGAAGAGCGTGACCCCGTCGTACCAGTGGGTCGCGTTCACAGCATGCGGAAGCATGGCCGGCGTCAGTTCGGGGAATTCGCTCCGACTGAACTCGAGAGGCGGTAGCTCGACAAAGACCATGGAGGTTGGCAGATGGGCCCGGATCGTCTCGGCGTATCGCTGCGCGAACGACACGTAGCAGTCGTTACCGAAATCCACACGGGCAAAGTAGTTGGGCTTGAGCAGCTGCGGTTTGCCCGTGGCCGCGTCGAGCTGCCAGACACCCTCGTCCATCCACACACAGCGGTGGCCCTGCTTCCACGCGCGACATCCCGGATCCACATGGACTTTCTTGTCGGGCCGTCCAAAGACGTGCTGCATGATCCCGTTTGACCAGCTCCCCACAGTCTGTGGAACGCCGTCCGCGAGGCACATGCCCTGGAACGGCGTCGGCGCGAATCCGTACTTGAGCTCGCTCTTGTGAAAGTACGCGTTGAGATCCTGGACGCCAATGTACCCTGCAGACGGCTCGTTCATGGTGCCAAAGCCCACAATGTTCTTGATGCCGGCGAGCGCCTTGGCGAGCTCCCCAAGCGCGTTGAGGTAGTGCGACTGGAGAAATTCCTGGACCTGCACGCCGTTCACGTGGCACTTTGGTGCGAGTGTCTTGCCGGCAAAGAAGAGCGTAAACATGGTGGCGCAGGCAAACTTGAAATAGTTGGTCGGCCAGATCATCTTGGGGTAGTCGGCTACGTCCCCATCAAACGTCTCGACGCACATCGCGGCCTTCGTGGCCTCGAAGTGGCGCGGTTCCAACCCGACGGCCTCGAGCGTCCAGAGCGGCGCGCCGTCGCCACCGGTCCACCGTGACCACACGTCCTGGTGCGGATCGATGTAAATCTGCATCCCATAGGTCGCAGCCTTGTCGAGCAATGCGCGTATGTACGCCAAGTACTCGCGATCGTACTGTCCCGGTCCGGCGTGCTCGATGGCTTCCCAGGTCACAATGACCCGCAGGAAGGTGAGCCCCCAGCGCTTGAGCCGCGCAAAGTGGACGTCGGCCTGGTCAAGCGGAAACGGGCGGTTCACGAACGAGACGCCAGCAGCGCCGTCGTAAAAGGCCGTGCGCGCGAGCGGGTCCACGTGGGCGTAGCCCGCCGGCAGCTTGGACGCGCCGCCAAGGTTCACGCCGCGCAGCAGCTGCACGCGGCCGTGGGCGTCGACAAAGTGGCCGTTGCGCATGCCGAGACCGCCGGCGAGTGGCGAGGTGGTCGTGGTCGTCATGCTCTCGCGATGGGACGCCGACGCGTGCGAGAGCCGAGAGAGCGACTCGGTCGGGTGGTGCATTGCGCTGGTGTTGAACTGCAACTTCTGTGACGCGCGCAACGAGCGGATCCGTTCGGGCGATCAGAGCCAGAGAAAACGGGCAGGTGGTCTAACCGCGTGGTCGTCGTCGTGGGGAAAGGGACGAGGCGTGGGGGGAGGGCAAGAGTGTCCCGGGGCTTCCTTGGCACGGTTAGTCTGGCGGACGGTGCCAAGGTGCCACGGGGGACGACTCGCAATATTTGGGGTTTGATGAGATGATGCCAAGAAGCGGGAGGAGCTGATAGAAAACAGAACCTCGAGTAACAGTAAACATTCAGCAATGGACGCCCACCAAATGTATATGTTTTTGCAGGTTATTAATGCTACACAGGATATACAATGACCTGCAAATCCGGACAAGGTTGCAGGGGATCATTCGATTTGGAAAGGCATTAATTCACAGTAGTGCTCATTGCTCGAGGTTGACCCAACGGAACTGAAGTTTGGTGGTAGAAGCCAAGGTAAATCTAGTTTCATTGGGTTTCACTGTACTCTGGTATCCACCGACTGACTGGTACGTCACTCTCGCGGGGTGCTTCCACATACGTAATCATCTTCAAGTTCTAAACTCAGTACTTCCATGTACCCCTCATAAAATCAGTACGAATGATTCTGTCCTGGCTCCTGGCTCTCAGGTGCTGTTCTGTAGCCGTACGGCCCTAACCCTACGGCATCCGGATACGACCGGTGCTTGACAAAGACACCATGTATAGTTGCCGGAAAACCAGCTGCTTGACGGACGTCAGAGTCCCCAGACAGAAGCAGAGAAGAGAGAGAGAGAGTGTGAGAGAGAGAGAGAGAGGAACCAAGTGGAATACCAGACGGAGGAGGAGGAAGGAGGAGAGATTGGCGGGTTTGAGTTCATCTCGCGAAAGCACACAAAAGAGGTTTGCTGGTTGAGGACGATAAAGCGGAGGGGAGCAGACCAAACCAAACCCAGACTGGAGGAGGGCGAAAACGTTCAGACCCGACTCGCCTCATCATTCGCGGTCTAGCCACAACTCGGTTAGACCTGACCGACCGTCACGTCGAATCTCCCCCCTTTTCACTTCATCAAACGCCGTCATCAGCAACGGGATCTAGGCAGCTATGAGCATCAAGGAGGACGCCAAGGTGCCCAAGTTCATGGGCATTGTCGGCCATGACAATGTGAGCCACAACGGCTCCAAGACCACGGTCTACCACCTCCAGGTGCAGGTGGACAATGCCATGTACGTGGTCCACCACCGCTACCACGAGTTCAAGGACTTCCACGACCGCGTACGTGGGCTAACCGCCCCATCCCTCACCGCTATGGTTGGTCCTCGAGAAGGGAACTAATCGGGGCATTCTCTTGTGTGCATGCAGCTCGCGGCCGATGGGTTCAAGTGTCCGGCGCTCCCGCCCAAGAAATTCCTCGGCTCGTTTAACAAGGAGTTCATCGAGAAGCGCCAGCAGGAGCTCACGCTGTGGCTCCACTTGCTCTGCTCGTGGGACCCGACGTCGCCCTTCCCGGACCCGCGCCGCTCGGAACACTACCGCGACTTCTTGCTCACCAACGTACGTTCCTGGCGTATCTTTTCTTCCCCCCATTCAGCGTCTAACTTCTCTCTGGATCTCTGGATCTCTGGACATCCCATCCAGAAACAACCGCTGGACCGTGAAAAGTACGACACGATCTCGACGGCGTCGACGGTGTCGTCCTCGGCCAGCGCGTCCGAGCCCGTCCCGGAGGCGCCCACCAGCTCCGGCGGCACCGAGGCGCTGTACAACACGCCCAAGACGTCGCTCGACGACTTTGAGCTGCTCAAGGTCATTGGCAAGGGCTCCTACGGCAAGGTCACGCTCGTGCGCAAGAAGGAGTCGAAGCGGCTCTTTGCCATGAAGTCGCTCAACAAGTCGAACGTCAAGCGCCGCAACCAGGTGGAACACACCAAGACGGAGCGCCGCGTGCTCGGCCGCGCCAAGCACCCTTTCATTGTGCACCTCCACTATGCGTTCCAGACGTCGCAGAAGCTCTACTTTGTGCTCGACTACTGCCCCGGGGGAGAGCTCTTTTTCCACTTGTCGCGCATGGAGAAATTCGAAGAGCCCATGGCCAAGTTTTACGCGGCCGAGATCACGCTCGCGCTCGAGCATCTCCACGAACTGGGCGTGGTCTACCGCGACCTCAAGCCGGAGAACATCCTCTTTGACGACAAGGGCCACGTGCTGCTGGCCGACTTTGGGCTCGCCAAGGAAGGCATCACGGACGGCGCCGAGGGCACCAACTCGATGTGCGGCACGCCCGAGTACTTGCCGCCCGAGATCCTCGACCGCACGGGCCACGGCACGGCCGTCGATTGGTGGGCTTTGGGCATGGTGCTGTACGAGATGCTCACGGGGCTGCCGCCGTGGTACACGCGCAACCGTCAGAAGCTCTTTGACCGCGTGCGCAACGCGCCGCTCACGTTCCCCGATGAGGTCAACCCGGACGCGCGCAGTCTCATCACCGGGCTGCTCAACCGGAATCCCGTGGAGCGGCTCGGCTCGCGCTCGGCCGACGACGTCAAGAACCACGAGTTTTTCCGCGACATTGACTGGAAGGACCTGTACGACCGCAAGTTGCGTCCGCCGTTCAACCCGTGCGACTCGACGACGGCGCTCGAAGAGACCAAGAACTTTGAGAGCGAGTTCACGCGCATGCAGATCAACAGCGTCGAGAGCGGCTCCAACATGGGCTCGTCGCTGCGCACGTCGGACGCGTCGCGGCCGTCCATGACGTTCCAGGGGTTCACGTACAACACGCCCAACGACCTCACCATGGGCGCCGGCTCGGCCGGCCGCAGCTAGTCGCGGGGGTTCTCCATGGCCAGGATCAAGATCCGGAAGACGAGAAGAGAAGGAAGAAAAGAAAGAAAAAATGAACAGCATGGAGAAGCAAGCGAAGAAACTACGTAGTACAAAGAGAGGTGGGTGCATCTCTTGTTGCCCGTCGTCCAAGTCGGAAATTTCGAAAGAAGCAATCGGTCGTGGTCCACCCTCCTCCAGCGTCTCGTCTCTTTTTCTTTTCTTTCTTGACGCTCGCAGGGATGGCAGGTCAAAAGAAGAGAGCGAGAGCAAGACGTTGAAGCGTGCTGCGCCACGGTATATCATCAGAGACAACAGGAAAATGGCAAGTTTGGTTTGTTTCCTTCTCTTCTTCTTTGTATTAGAATACATCAGACGAAAAAAACAAAAAACGAGAAATAATACTAGCCTAAGAGACCTACTCGTCGTGGATCGGCGGGATCCGCTTCGAGTTGACGAGGTTGCGGTACTTGTCCTTAATGTCCACGTTGCTGCGGTTGCGGAGCACTTCGCTGTACATGTTTTTAATAGTCTTCCAGCTGCCGCCGTATCGCTTCACGCCCTTGATCAGTGCATCCACCTCGGCATCGGTCCAGAACTTGCGGCGGCGCTTCTTGGACGGCGCAGGGAACTCGCGGGCCGGGTCGAGAAAGCCGTCATCGTCATCAATCGCCTCGATACCGTCGTCGTGGGCTGGCTCTGCATCTTCGGGGCGGTCTCGCTTCTCGCCTCGCTTGCGCGCAGGGCTTGTGGGCTGCTGCTGTTGCCGCGGCCGTTCGGGGGACTTCCCATGACTGTATCTTTTGCTGGGCGACTTCGACTGTCTCGCTTTCCCAGGAGATCGACCGGGAGATCTCCCAGGAGATCGTTGGGTCGGTCCCTCCTGGCGCACGACAGTGTCCATAGCGGTCTCGCCTTCTCCAGAAGACGCATCTGAGTCGCCACCGGGCGTTGCAATCGGCAGTCGCGCAGACCACACACGGTCTTCATGCTCTAGTTCTGGCGGCGTCTCACTGACCACATCGTTCATTCGCGGCTGAACACGTACGCCACCCAGGCTCTCGCGTCGGTCCTCGACCGGTGGCTCCGCACTGAGTCCTGGCACAGAGACAACGTCCGCAAGGTCATGCCAATCGTCGCCTGAGCCTGTAAACTTGCTCTCAAGTATCCGACGTGGGATAATGACCCTGAGAACAACACCGTCAGCCTTTGACTCTAGGAGGGTAATGCAATTCTAATTGAACGCACCGCTTCTCCGAGGGCACGGGGTCCGTGGCCAGAAGGTCTTCGATCTGCGTCTTGCCAAAGACCTCTTCTTCAATGCTCCAGAGTACGCGCTTAAAGTCGCGGCGGAATACGACCCCGGACAGCCGATGCCGTGCACGCAGAGCCTCCCAGGCGGCCTACAGATACCCCAAATCAAGTCAGCTACACACAGTGATCTCGATACGTGAACGGCGCAAGTCGACCTTGGGGTCTTCGTCGTCAAAGAGGTTGCGGAACTCGTTCAGGAAAGTGGCCAGCGTAGACGTCTCGTCGCCTCTGCATTGAAAGAAACGAAGTAAGGGCCGATGACTCGACCAGGTTTCGCAAAGGAGAGACTGTACCGGAAGAGCTTGTCCTGGAGGAGCTCACACGTCGAGTAGATGTTTTCTGCGTGGCACATAACCTCCCTCTCGGCGCGGAAGACGTCGGCATCATAGTCGGCGTAGGCAGCAGCGAAACGCTCCACAATGATCTGCCATCAACCCGCAAAGAAAATCGACTCGGCAATTAGCCGCACGAGCAAGTTCTCATGTGCGATAAAAGACGTACGTGGAGAGCAAGCGGCGACGAGAAGACTTCGCGACACATTGCCAGTGGAATGCGCACATACTGAGCCAAGAAAGCAAGGCGTCAGCCAACGAAAACAGGACTAGAGGTATCGTGCTCCCTTCCTTCCGTACCAGTTGGAGAAGTCTCTCAAAGACAAAGACGTAATTCGTCGCGTGGGTCGCGTCCGAGATCTCAGTGCGTAGCGCGGCAAAGAGCGCGCGCCATCGCGCTGCGTGGTCCTGGTCCAAGGACCAGCCGAGGTGCTGCATCGACTTGACCACGGCTGAAGGGGGAGAACGAGCACCACGGATCCATCGATTGTAGAGCCCACAGTAGAGTTAGACGGCTGAAACGCGCATGGATAGATAGGTCATCTCACGGGGAGCAACACAAACGCACCTTCATACTCGTCCAGGCCGCCGTGGCGCGCCAGGAACTCGGCGACGGCTTCAAAGGCTTTGCGCATTGTCGCGACCGCGCTTGAGAAAGGTATTGGCCGGTCCGTCTGGGCGGGAAAACCGTTTTCAAACCGACTATGTTTGATACGAACCGTTATCTGTTATACCACGTACCCCGGACTGAGTTGCGAACCTTCGTGCAACCTTCTCAAGTCACTTTCGTCTGAGAGGAAGAGGGGCACACGCTGCGCTGTTTGGTCCTTGGCATTTTCACTACTGTCGCTGCGAGAAGCGGACGTGAAGCTCGTCATTCATGGAGGATCCGATGGAAGTGGACCACGAGGGCTTCAGCATCGAAGTGGGCGCGCGCGTGCTCGTGTTTGGCAAGCACGTCGGGGTACGTCCCGCTCTGGACGGCGGATCTGGATAGATACTTTTGGACGGAGCTAACCAACCACCTGGATTTTTGGTTCTGGGGTTAGACCATCCGATATGTTTCGGACCGGCGCACCTCCAATATTGGCATCGAACTCGACCGCGCGCACGGCGACACTGATGGAGTGCTCGAGGGCAAGCGCTACTTCCAGTGCAAGCCCAACTATGGGCTTTTCGTGCGCGAAGAAAACTTGGGTGTAAGGGCTAGCCATTCTGCACGCAGGGGCTTAGTATGGGGAGCTCACTCGATCTCTTTCTCCGGTGGCAGCGCTTCTCCGAGCAAGATGCCGCCGCCTGTGAGATCCAAAGCGCGTGGCGCAAGTTCCGCGCCGTCTCCAAGGTACGTCGTCGCCCGTTGGTTGTGGTTGTGGTTAGACTTGCCCACGTCGTCTAACCATTTTCTTTCTTGTTTTCTTCTTTTTTCTTTTCGCTTTGCAGTTCCGCACGCTTGTCTTCTCGCACGCATGGAACTTGCTGGACAACAACCAGGAGCAGCTCAATCTCAAGCGGTCGGAGAAGTTCAAGTCGGCGGAGCACACGCTCGCCAAGCTCTCGAGCCGCAAGGTACTGTCACCGCATTCTTTTTTTTGTTGTTTTAGTCCGTTAGTTCCCTGGCGGATGGATGGATAGTCCGCATTTATTAATTCGGTTCTTCTCTTCAATTATAATTCAAACAGCTCCAGCGCACGGCCTCGGAGATGCAGATCGCAAGCATCGACGTGGGTCCCGACTACACGGGCCCGCGGCTCGTGTGGCCGCTCAAGCTCGCCAACGTCTTGGAGATGCTCGAGCTCTTCAAGAAGGGCGAAGTACTCCACCACAAGTACGTGCTCGAAATACTGAAAGAAGCCATCCGCATACTCGCGCCCTTGCCGACGCTCCAGGAGATCACGCTCAAGGAAGGCGAGAAGCTCACGGTCGTGGGCGATCTCCACGGGCAGCTCCAGGACCTGTTTTCCATCTTCTCCATCAACGGTCTCCCGACGGCCCAGAACAAGTACCTCTTCAACGGCGACTTTGTGGACCGCGGCCACTTCGGCACGGAGGTTGTCGTGACGCTGCTGGCCTTCAAGCTGCTGTACCCCACGGGCGTGTTCCTGAACCGCGGCAACCACGAGTCGCGCAACCAAAACTCGTGGATGGGCTTTGAAGACGAGATCTGGACCAAGTACTCGGGCGTGCTCGAGAACGACTCGGAGCGGCCCGTCCAAGTCTTTGAGCGCTTCCAGTCGCTCTTCGAGTGTCTCCCACTCTGCGCCGTGCTGCAGGGCAAGATCTTTGTGGTCCACGGCGGACTCTTTTCTCGGGACAATGTCACGCTGGCGCACCTCAAGGCCATCTCGCGCAAGCGCGAACCGCCGCTCCACCAGTCGGGCTTTGAAGACAAGATCTACGAGGACATGCTGTGGAGCGACCCGCGCCCCATCTCGACGCGGCAGCCGTCCGAGCGCGGCGCCGGCGTCGAGTTTGGCGTCGACGTGACCAACAATTTCTGCCTCGTGAACCGCATTGCGTTGGTCATTCGCTCGCACGAGTGCGTGCCCGAGGGCTTTGAGATTCTCCACGGCGGACGCCTCATTACGCTCTTCTCGGCCTCGCGGTACTGCGGCACGCAAATGAACAAGGGCGCGTTCCTCACGCTCGGACCGGATCTGCAGCCCGAGATTCAGCAGTTCTACGCGCACGCCATTGACGAGAACACGTTCAAGACGTCCGAGCTGCAGGACGCGCTCGAGGACGACACGCTGCGCATGATCGCTGAGCGCATTTGCGACCACCGGCCGTCGCTCTTTTGGTACTTCACGCAGCACGACCAAGAGCACAATGGCTTCGTGTCGCGGCTTGTCTGGGTCGACGCACTCAAGTCGGTGCTTCAGCTCGATCTGCCCTTCTTGCTCTACCAGTCCAAGCTCGCCGACGTCGACGACGCGACCGGACGCATCAATTACTCGCAGTTTCTCGCGCGGTACCGCATTGAAAACGACCTTGTGGACGCGAGCGGCTGGCAAGAGACCATGATCTCGGCCATTTGCAAGAAGCTCTACCGCGCCATGGGCGCCGGCAACTTGGAGCAGGCGTTCAAGGTCTTTGACGCCGACTCGAACGGCTTTATCGAGTACGAAGAGTTCATGTCGACGCTCAAGAAGATGGACACGGGCCTGTCGGACCAGCAGATTTTCGAGCTCATGCGCACGGCCGACACGAACGACGACGGCCGCATCGACTTCAACGAGTTTGCGCAGCGCTTTGAAGTCATTTTCACCGACTTGCGCCAGGCGACCGCGAGTCCGCGCTCGACGGCGTCGCAGAGTATCGACGCCGGGTCGCTGCCGCCGCAGTCGCCGTCAGCGGGGGCCTCGGCCATCCCGCCACCGAGTCCGTCGTCGGTGGAAGGCACCAGCACGTCGCTGCAGCGCCCGCCCACGTCCAAGCTCGTGCGTCGCTACTCGAGCCGCGAAGACCACAGCTTTTCGGCGCCGGCCGCGACCCACTTGGACGTCGAGACCATGGACGCGCTGCTCCACATTGGCCGCGCGCTGTTTTCGCGGGAAGGGTCGCTCCACTACCACTTCTACCACTTTGACACGAACCAAGACGGCGTGCTGCAGCGCGGCGAGTTTGAGCACGCGCTCAAGCAGCTCGGGTTTGACTTTGCGCCCGATCTCATGGACCGCGTCATGGCGGCCGTGGACACGGACGGCGGCAACTCGATCGACTACAAGGAGTTTGTCACGGCGTTTGCCGTCCAGGACGCGAAGGAGAAGGAGATGCTCGAGCGCGGCGGCGATCTCACGTGGCAGCACGCCGTGCTGCAGCAAGTCTCGAACGTGTTTTACCAGCACCGCATCCACATTCGCAACGCCTTCCGCATGTTCGACGCGACCAACACGGGCTTTATCACCAAGGACGAGTTCCGCGCGGGCATGTCGGCGTTCAACGCCGTGCTCAACTCGCCGCTCACGGACGAGCAGATCGAGCAGCTGCTCGCGCACTTGGACAGCGACGGCGATGGTGCCGTGAGCTACAAGGAGTTTTTCGACGGCTTCCGCGTCGTCGACGTGCGCGTCGGCGACGGGAACGAGTCGGCGAATGGCGACGGCACGCTGGCCGTGTGAAGGGGGAGGCGAGCAAGAGAGAGAGAGGGAGAAAGTGCACATACACACACTGAACGGAACGCGTAGGGGACGAATGAAGCATGACTAGTACTAGGTGGTAGGAAGCAATGGCCAAAGGGATGCATACACGGTGGCGTGGAGCTGTTCGTCGTTCGTTCTTGGGGCTCAGTAGGTTAACTTATGGCTACATGGTTAACCTCCAGAGTGTGTACGGTGGATCTCCTATAAAGTACGATATCGTACTTAGGACGACCTATCGTACTTATTCTGGCGCCTGGCGCCAAAGGCAATTTGCACCAGGCGCGACTTGGGGATACAAATATTGAGGGCGAGGAAGCCGCGGCGAGATGGGGGAAAGCATGGATCTCCACAGCATGCGCGTCAAGGAGCTCACGGACATGTGCAAGAAGCTCGGTACGTACGCGTTGCCACCTCTCGATCCGTGTTTTTGCGGTCCAAAACGACCGCGATTTGGCCGAGAAAAAGGGGCCAACGGCGATTCTTGGGAAATCACTAGGCATCAAGACTAGCGGCCGCAAAGCCGAGATCGTGGAGCGCATCCAGAACCACCCGGCGTACCAGAAGAACGGCCGCGCGCGTGTGACGTCGGCCAGCAACAAGCGCAGCGCCGGCTTTGAGGTAGGTACACGGCAGCGCAACGTAAGGAGCGTCCTCGTTCTGGCGGTATGGACTCACGCTACTGTCTATGGATACGTGCAGCTCGGTGGCTCGCCGCGCAGTGCAAAGAAAGCCAAGCCGCTCGTGAACCAACTCCACGTCGCCATCAACCAGCTCTTTGACCAGTTCCAAGGTCCGTGCTGCGAATGCGAGTTCAGTGGAATGAACCCAATTTTTATTGTGTTCCTATTATTTTCCGGTGCGGCAGACCCGGAAGAGCCCGACTCGATCACGGACGACGGCATCGAGGCCTTTTGCGCGCAGCTCGGCATTGACCCACAGGACCCCGTGATTCTCGTGCTGAGCTGGTACATGGACGCCGACGCCATGTGCATCTACACGCGCGACGAGTTTGTCAAGGGCCTCGAGAAGCTCCAGTGCCGCTCGATTGAAGAGCTCCAGGCCAAGCTGCCGGCGCTGCGCAAGCAGCTCATGACGCGACCAGACTTTGACGCTATTTATTCGGTACGAAAACGCCATACACTCGGAAATCAACAAAGGACTGACTCTTTCCCTCCTATTAGTACGTGTTTGCGTACGCCAAGGACAAGACGCAAAAGAGCCTCTCGCTCGACATTGCGCTGGGGCTATGGGAGCTCTTACTGCCGCCGCATTTCCCGCTCTTGCCGCACTGGCTGCGGTTCGTCAAAACCCACAGCCGCAACTCCGTGTCGAAAGACTTGTGGATGCAAGTGCTCGAGTTTGGCTCGCAAGTGCAGCACGATCTGAGCAACTTTGACGAGAACGGCGCGTGGCCCGTGCTCATTGACGACTTTGTGACGCACTTGCAAGAGCGCATTGCGGCCGAGGGGCTCGCGGCCGTGCTGAAACACCAGAGCGACGACGGCGACGCCGTCATGGAGGACGCCTAGGACCGAGACGACTAAGAGAGAGAGCGAGGAGAGAGAGAGAAGAGCGAGGACGGATAATACAAGCCATGGTGAACATCACATGAGGAGCCAGCCTACGATCGCCGTGAGCAAGGCAACAGCCGAGCTCAGTGTCCACCGAGCCGCGGGTGAGCAGATGGTCGTGCCCGCGAGTGCGTGCTTGTTGTACATGTTGTTGAGACCGCAGGGACAGATCTTGTCAATGTCTTTGGCGCCGTCTTTCGTGCAGGTTTGTTGGATCGTTTCGATGGTCTTGATGCTCGCGGGCGTGCCGTACTGCATGTATTGCTTGTAGCTCTGGAAGCAGCATCCCATGTCGTTGACGATGTCGGCGCACAAGTCGTAGCCCGTGCCGGCCTTGGCGACAAGCGTCGCCAGCATCGGAACTGGTCAGGAGGAGCCAAGAAGAGGTTAACCACACGACCAGCCCCTCACAAGGTACCGTGGATATGGAGAACTACGTACTGCAGTATTTGCCGCTGACTGTGGTCTGGCAGGCGAGCTGGTAGGCTGCGGCCTGGAGATTGCCCGTGGCGGCCTCGTCGCTATCCGTGCTCGCGAAGCAGTCGTTGTCTAGCAAGACCTTGTACTTGGCCGTGATCGTGGGGAAGCACTCGTTGTCGCACAGAGTCTTTTGGGCCTCTTCAGTGCGGTACATGAGCACGTTGGCCCCCACAAGCTGCTTGCAGGCGTTGTCGACCACGGCGCCACCTTCGACGCCGTGCGCGGCTTGATCCGAGTTGATCGTGAGTGCGCGGATCGCTCGCTCAGTCTGCACGCAGATCGCAGTCTCCTACAAAACAAGAAGCGGAACACATCAACTCAAAAGCTTCTCATGCCAGAGAAGCCACGGCTTTCCCGTACGTTGGTGCCGCCGAGTCCATCGCCAGCTGCAAGCTGAACGAGCACGCTAAGAATTAGCCACGCCGCTCGGCTGGAGGCCATGGCGTCGCTGCCGACGAAGATTGAGAAGGTGAGTACGTGCTGCATCCCCCAGACTATCCCGGAGGGAGCCGAGCCTATAAATACGTTGTCAACATCATGCTCAGCAACAGTCTCAACTGAACCAAGTGATGATGGACGGACTACTGACGCTGCCGTCGCGCCGGCCGACACCTCCGCACTCGCACAAAGCCTCAGCGCGGCGTCACGACGGAAGCACTGCGAAATCGCCCCGCGTGTATACATTAGTATCACCTCGACCACCGCTGTCTCGCCCGAGTCCACGCAATGCCAGCAGTAATAATCAGCCTCTGCTATCGACGCCGCGGGGCCGCACCATCGAGTCGTTTCGGTCGATCTCTGTGCTGGAAGAGATCGTGCGCGTCGAGAGTACCCACTCGCGATCGACGATGGGCATTGAAGAGGCCTTCCAGCTCTTGCATCGCCTCCTGGCGCAGATGCCCCATGACATGATGCGAGGCCTTTCTCACCAGCAATTGCTGGACGGTCTCGCAACTGCGTGCTGGCGCCGGCTCTCTCCATCATCAGACGACGTGCGGCTCGCCATCCCGTACACGCAGCTGTACCATGGCATTGTCGAGAGCATCCGAGAGAGGGAAGCCGCGATCGAGACACTGGAAAGTACTCTCCGTGAGACGATCCAACACACAAACGAACTACCGCGTCTCATTCGAGCCCACGAGACTGAGATCGCGACGACGATTGCGTCGTTTGTGTCACTCGCAGCAGCGTCGCTCGACTGCGCTGTGCAGCGAAATCGCCCGCACTTTGGCAAGCAGCTCCTCAAGAGCCGTATCGACCCGAAGCTTCTCGCCGACAACGTACGCGCGCGGATCGCGACGCTGAAAAGACGCAAGGATCTTCGAATGTGGGCTTGCGACGCGCTCCGTGGCCAGATCAACGACTACATGATCCGTGCAAGTGAGCTGAAAAAAGAAATCGCTCATGTGATTGGCGAGGTCAAGAAGGAAGAGCTCACTTACAAGGTCAAGGCGGTGCGCATGGAAGAGGCCCTCACAAGCACGGCGGGCTCGCCAAAGGGACGCTCCAACTCGATGATGAGCGGTGTCGCAACCAAGGAACTCGTGTGTGGTGCAGCGAATGCCTCAACTCCTCGCACCCTGTCGGTATCTTCTCTGCATGATCGGCTCTCGCTCGCCCACGAGAAGCGCCACGAGCTGCAGGCGGCGATCGAGACACGGAGATCACTTGTGCGGCAACGCACAGAGGAGATCTTTGACGTGCGCAATGAGGTCAAGACGTTGCAGGCCACGAAAGATGACTTGTTGGCCCAGGCCGAGGCGCTGGAAGAAGCTATGGTCCATCTCCGGCGCGCGTGCACGCCGCGGCCAAACTGGGAGGAGCTCCAGCGTGCGGTCACAGTGACGACTGCTGTGGATCATCTGGGGAGACAAGCACGCGCGAGTTTCAGTTTCCAATCGCGCAACCGTCGAGGCCTGCGTGGCGAGTTGCCGCCGTCGGAGCAGGATGCCGACGAAATGGGCACAGCAAATAAGATGCAGCAGATCCTCACGAGTACGTGGACGACTATTGAGAAGGTCGAGGCGTTGGCCGGGGAGCTGTGCCGCATTCGGGATAAGTACCATGGCGGCAACGAGCTCGCAGCCGAGCGAACTAAGCTTGCACAACTCCAGAAAGATATCCAGCAGACACTCGAGCAGCTTTCGAGTATTCGATCGGTGGCGTCACGAGGAGGAGTGGGCGCGACCAAAGCTATGTGAAAAACAACACGTGGGGATTGAGCTCAAGTGATGGTCAAAGACAAGATGAAGTTCTGGTATATTCTTGGGCGAGCGAAAAATCGCGCGTCACCAGTGGTACAGCGGCGACAGACAATCGGCGACACCCCACAGCTTACAAACCCGAACGCGAGCGACACGAACATACGTAGATCCACGCGACTGGAACGGACGAGAGGATCTCACAACTGGAACGTCGTGCACAACTGCTGGAACCACAGTTCCGTTTGCAAATCGCCCGGGGTTGGCACTGTCGGATCGATCGCCAAGAGTTGATCATCACTGAGTAAGTCGTCAACCAGCTCGCAATGGTTGAAGGAGCCGGCGTCCTTGGAGATCGGTTCGGAATTCTTCCACATGCTTGGCGGGCCAAAATCGAGCACGATGCTGGGCGAGAGGAGTGACAAATGGGTGCTGTCGCTGTGGCTGTTTTCTTCACTTCTGGGTTTCGCAGGGGCGTCGAGCGTCGGAACGTAACCATCCCACTCGTTGACGAGCGTAGCCAGATCGACCTCGACCTCAAGAGAAGCGGATTGAATCGGTTCGAAGATGTCTTCATGAGGAACGTTTGAAAGGTCAAGCGTGGACACGTCGCTACATTTCTCCTCCCTTGGCGTGGTCGGTGGGTCTTCGGTTGCAGATGACATTGGTAGCGCACACCTCTTCCCCTTAGTTCGCTTGAGAAGACGCCGTTGCTGATCGCGCTCCTTCGCGTTAGCTCGCTGGAGAAGACGTCGTTGCAGTTCACGCTCCTGTGCAGCTTGCTCGTGTCTCAACGAGGTAGCTTCGATGACTTTCCGCACAGTCGCCCACGGTTCCACCGACTTTGTGGATTTCGGCTCAACGAGGCGCTCGTTTTTGGCAAGACGAGGCACGGGAACGTTGCGAACGACGGTGTCATACCACTCCCCGAAGTCCCCGGAGCGTTCGGCGCCACCCCATCGGATGAACTCCTCCTTTGCCCAGAACTTGAGAAAATTGCAGCGCAGAGTGTGCAATTCGTTCCACGTTCGGTCAAACTCCTTTTGCCCCATACGCATGATGCGATCGGTGTTGCGAAGGTACTTGGCCTTGCCCTTGAACTTCTCGCCGTGCATCTGCTTCTTGGAGATGCGCATCGGGCAGCAGTGAAGCATCTTGGCAAGCCACATGCGCATCGACTTCTTGGACTCCACGTCGTCGAGCACGCCGTTGCTGAAGACCTGCACGAGCTTGCGCAAGTAGGCCTCTTCGTCTTTGTTCCACTTGCCGGACCGCACGGGTTTGTTCTGCAACTGGGCACTCTGTAGGAACGTCAAGACTTTGTCAGTAGTGCACGCTGCCACATTGTGCGTGGGCTTGTCAGCTCGCGCGGCGCGCGCACGCGTTGCCACAGTTTTTGCTGCTGCCACCGGCTTGCGTTTGGGGCGTTCATCGTAATCACTTTCCGTGTCGCTGCTGTCGGCCTCGTCGGTCTCTGTCTCGTCGTCGTCGTAGCTTTTCGGCTGGGCGCGCGGTCGCTTGGTGAAACGTGAGATGAGCGCGTCGCGCTGCAGCACCAATGACGTTGTCGGCGGCTCACGCTTACGCAGCGCCATGCGCGTCGTCGTCGCGTCGGGGATCACCATATCCCGATAGAGATGAAGCCGTGGGCACGCGGATGATGGAGGTCGTTGCCCTTGGCCGCAAATTGGAGAATGAGGCGATCGCTCCGGGCTGCGTGGCCGCAGAGGTCGAGGCCGCGTCCGTCCGTCCACACGTCCACACGTCCACACGTCCACACGTCCGCAGTACCCTCGCCCTAATCCGGCCCCCTCCTTCCGTCCACTTTTCCACCGCCGGTATTTCAGATGCAGCCATCTCTGCCAGGCGACCACCGATGAGTATTCTCGTTTTGCCCTTTCGCTCCGCCCGCGTCGCGGCTGAGCAGCGGAGAGAGCCGGTGTGACGAGCGAGTGTGTGGCCGTGGGTTCGTCGTGGCTTTCTTCTTGCAGATCCATAGCTTGGACGTGGTGTGCGGACGTGGGTGGGGCTTTTGCAGTGTGGATTCGGGGCCATTCTTGAATGAAACGTGCTGGCATCATCACGTGTCCAATGGAGCAAATCACAGGTTGAAACCCTCATGACGACGATACGACCAGAAGGTGTGGCCAAAAAAAGCCCAGTGTATTGCGCATGTGGCGGATCCTGCATCGGCTGCGTCTTTCTTCTGTCGTGTCGGTCTTTCGCTGCAGGGTGCCATTCGAAAAAAAAGGAGGATGCCACACTGTGAAGATCGCGACATTATCCGGACATAGACGGGACAGGTGTATCCATCCACTGGGAGGACAGCAATGTTGAAGCACCCACGAGTTTTGTTTTCATATGGCGGGGAGTCAAACCAAAGAAAAAAAACCAGAGCCCGACCACTGGCGTGGAACGGTTTTCTCTGTGAACCGCCGAGGTCGAATTCCCTTTGCGGGGAGACAGGGGCAGACTAGTGTCGCGATCGCAGTCCCAGCTGTGAGTGGGATCTTCATTCAACTCAGATCCAGCTGCGTTGAGGAATGCAACACGAAACGTCAGAAAAATAATCCTCCTTGACGGTCTCCCCCTGGTGCCCCGATCCAGCGTGCTACTGGAAAAGAGAGAGGATCTGCGTCCTCCCATTCCAAACCCAAGGCACGTCAGCCACTGTGCACGAAACTAGAAAGAAATAGCGGCAGGGCGACTGTGTGGACCGACTTGGTGGAGCTGGCGTGCCATCTGTGGAGGAGCAAAGTGATGACAATTCTCACGAGCAGCAGAGCGTGGACAGTTTCTCTCACAGCAAAATGATGATGAAAGCAAAGAAGAGAAATGGAACATGTGGAGCAAAACGAAACCCAGCCCCTTCAGAAAAAAAAAATCAGTTAAATCCCCCAAACTCGGCCCCTTCACACACACGTGGAACAGCTCCAATCTTGTGGCCAGCGGAAGCATCTCTGCTGTTCTCCCACAGCCTTGGCGACCCTTCACCAGAGATGGGTACACGCGAAGGACGCGCTGGCGTCACAGTCAGTTCTCACCATCCGTTTTCTCGAAATTTAGGAAATCTTTTTAACGATTCCAAACTTCAACTTCACCATGTCGTACTTAGAAGAATGGTCAACAGTACTATCGCCATACTCGACACAAAATTCGACAACCATGACGGTGGCGCTGGATCTGGCGACCGCGGCGGCGCTCTTCCGCGAGCAGACCGCGCTGTCTGTCGAAGATGCACTCAGCATTATCCACGAAACCCAGCTACTGCTCAGCGCCGAGCCAAACACTGTGCGCGTGCAGGCCCGTGATACCATCTACGGTAAAGGATCATACACCGCCTTGCGAGGAAAGCAGCGGACTCACCAGGGGTTCTGTAGTTTTTGGAGACATCCATGGCCAGTTCTTCGACCTGTTGGAACTCGTTGAAACTGTGGGCCTGGACAATCTTGCGAGTGAGTGGTCGAGCGTCTGTATGCGTCTCTCGCGCTGGGTGCTACTAGTACTAATCTGGTGAGAATCCCATAGCCAAGGACATCAAGATGGTCTTCTTGGGCGACTATGTCGGTACGAAGCAGGCGCCATCGCTCCATACCACAGCGCTTTGACGTAGATTGATGTTCTGCCATCACAAGACCGAGGCGTCTTCTCCTGCGAGGTGATGCTCTACCTCCTTCTGCTGAAGCTGCGGGTACCGTGCGCTGGTCCTTTATCTCTTCTTCCTTGTCATGCAGTTCTGACCGTGTTTATGATTCGATAAGTTCCCAACCAAAGTGGTCTTGCTGCGGGGCAACCACGAGTGCGAGACGCTCTCGTCGTTCTACGGCTTCCGACAGGAGTGCCGCGTCAAGTACGGACTCTCGGTCTACTACCACTTTGTCGCGTGCTTCCAGACGCTACCGCTTGCGGCATTGCTCATGCCGGCGAAGGGGACTACTCGCCCCATTCTCTGCGTCCACGGCGGCCTCTCCCCAGACATCGTCAATCTTGAAGACATTGACGCCATCGACCGCCGCCGTGAAGTGCCTACACAAGGACCGCTCTGCGACCTGCTCTGGTCCGACCCCAATGAAAAAGGTACGCAAAAGATACAGGAAATTGCTCGGTCTGCGAGCGAGAACTCACCGGGCAAACGCAGTTGCAGGAGAAAATGCAGATAGGGATAACCAGTGGACGACCAACACTGTGCGGACCAACTTGCGGCTCACGGATGGGAAGAGATGACGTCTGACTACGAGTGTTCCTCTCCATGTAGGTGCGCGGATGCTCGTACTACTTTAGTGCCTCGGCGCTGTTTGGATTCCTCGAGAAGAACAAACTGCTCTGCGTCGTCCGAGCCCATGAGTACGAGGACGACGGCTTCATGTTTCACTACACGTCGGACGACTACAGCGCACTGGACAAGCGCGCCGACCGGTCTGTGCCGCCGCTGATCACCGTCTTTTCGGCCGCCAACTACTGCGACACGAACCGCAACAAGGTATACACGTTTAATAGCACCTGCACCATGGAAAACTCAGTTCTGAGATATCTTGTTAGGCCGGGTATCTCATTGTGGAAGGAGATACGCTTAAATTCGAAGTCAAGCAGGTCGAGTCAGTGGGGCACCCGATGCCGGGGCTTGTCAGCGTCGAGCGTAGCGCCGATATCTGGCGCCAGTTTCGGCAGACGCTTCCGTTTCTGCCAGCGAGTAAGGATTTTTTCGAAGAGGTACTGTACCTCTCGGGCCAAGAGCAGCGCAAGCGCGCGTATTCGACGCCGCAGACCACGGCGTTGGTGCGCTACTTGGAAGCGAAACAAGCGCTTGTTGAAGCAACTGGCAAGGAGATGGGAGAAGACGCTTCTGGTACGTACGCTTCGCTGCCCTACACGCTTCTGGAGACGGTGATCAGTGGTCTCTAATGTGGGATTTTTTGGATGGTGGTGGATCATAAAGTCCGACGAAAGCGAACAAGTGAGATGCATCCACAGGCGATCCGCCGTGTGCTTGATGAAGAAGCGACAAAGTGGATGCAGGCCGACGACGGCACTGGAGACATCGCAGTGTTTCCCTCAGAGTCGCTACTCGCCAGCGGCGTCACTGCGGTGAAAAACAACAATGCGCAATATCGATCACTGGTGATGCTTTTGCTCAGCTGCAGCTTCTCCGTCTCGACACTAATGACTATCGGTTCTGGCTTTAGTCTCTGAAGCCACCTGAAGTAGAGGTTCTCAAACTCATCTTCTCGCTACTCGACACGGACGGCAGCATGACGCTGAATTCTTCGGAAGTATCCCAATTCGTATTCAACATCCTTGGTGAGACGGAAGCTTGCGATACAACGAGATGGGTCTTGTGCTGACGACATACCTTGATGGTTTGTATGAGGCAGGGGAACGCATCACGCCGGAAGTCGCCGACGTGTATCTCGATGCGCTCGACTTTGACCGCAACGGCGTCGTCGACATTGGCGATATTCTCTCGTGGGCCGCGGTCATGAAGGCCAACCACGCGCGCTGCAACGAGTCGGCACTGAGTCTGTCGTTTCTTCTGCGTCGCACGCTCCGTCTCGCGAAGGCGATGGACCCGTATCGAGGCTTCTTGTGGCTGTCGGTTCTGTACATTGTGCGCGACGTGGTCATCCTCAAGCGCAGGCGGCTGCTGCGCTCCAAGTCGCTCGTGGCGCTTGTAACCGTCGCGCTGGCATTGTACGTGAAAGATGTGGTCCGCCTCTGCCGGTCATGTCCGTGGACTCGGTGGTGCGAGCTGTTCCCGCTGTGGCAGCTAGTTGCGAGGCTGCAGCGCCGCGAGCTGAACGACGAGGACGCCTGACTTTCCGCTTGAGATTCATTCCTCCAGCTCGGCTTCCAGTTCATCCTCAAGTTCGATATCCCGAACGCTGCTGAAGTCGACTGTCACCTGTAGTTTGTCAATCACGGCATATAAATACTCGAGTGTCATGCCGCGGTCGTTTTCGCTTCGCAGGTCGTTGTGCTTGCGGCGCTCGTGCATACAGTGCTTGCACATGGCCGGGTTGATTTCGTTGCGTTGGAAGCCCGGACACACGGTGCCGATCGTGCAGATGGAACATTTCTGGTAGGATGCATTGAGAAACTTGGTGATGACGGCCATCTTGTCCTTGCGGATCCGCGCGAGCACGTCGCCGCGCGTGTTCTTGACCGTCTTGACCTGGCGCTGGATCCGCGCGATTCGCTCAGCCCGTTCGGCAGCCTGACGCTCAAGCTCTTCACGTGGCGGGCCGATGTAGGGCTTGGTCGCGACCAACGTGTACTCGCGACCACACGCCACTAGGAATCAACGACGACCTCACACGATTGTGAGACCTGTAGAACGAAATCAACAATGGGAGAAACCCTACCCGAGCACGGGCGGCCAACAAATGAATCAAAGCCTTCCGCTTTGCCCGGCACGGCGCAGAACGCTTCCTCAAGGTCCGCTAGCTCCTCGGGGCGACCGAGACAGCCATTGGCATTGCTTCCCCACGTGATCACCTGCAACGATATCATGACGACTATGAAATCCCATTCTTCCCAAAGCATGGCCGTGACGTACCTCGTCGTCGACCGAGAGAGCGACATTGTGAAACATCCCGGCGCAGAGTTTCTTGATCAGTACGTGCGTGACGAGTAAGTCGGGGACGAGTCCGGGCGTCAGCGAGATTTGCTTGCCACCCTGCGCGAGCTGGCCAAGGCGGCCACTTCCCCACGTGTACACGAGGCCTCCTTTTACGAGTGGCGGGATCAACACGACCGCAGCCGTATGCCAGCAGCCGCACGACAGTTCGAAAATGATATCGTCTTTGAGCGTCTCCACGAGCTTGGGATTCACATACGACGTCGTGTCGCCATGGCCAAGCCGCCTACAGTCAACCGTAATTCAAGACAGATGAGTCTTGAGAACACAAGGTTTTGAGCGCCCCAGTGACGTACCCGCCGTCACCGCTTCCCCACGTGTATACCTGGCCGTTCATTGTCACGAGCCCTGCGTGCATCGCGCCGCACGAGATCTGTGCTACCTGCAGCTTGGCCAGGGACCGCGCCAGGCTCGAGTGCTCGTCCGTGACAAACATTTGCCCAAAGGCCAGGACCTGGTGCTTGTCAGTCACGACAAACGTGTGATTCGTGCCCACGGCGACAGAGTCAACGACACACGTCTCCGAGATCGTTCGCTCCCACAGTACTGGTTCCTGCGCGTCCACGCCGTACCTCACCCTTGCCTTTTTGGATTTCGGCTGGCTCAGGTGATGCATCGGCTCGTCACCAAGCTGGCAATGGTCGTTGTGGCCCCACGAGAACACGTCGCCATCTTTGGTCTTGGCGCAGCAGTGGGCTCGCCCGACAGCGATGCAGCTGATACCTTCTCCACACAGCGAAAACAGCTTCACGGGGTGCACAAAATCCTCGTCTCCGCCTTCTTCCTCTTCGTCTTCTTCTTCTTCGTTTTGGTCGCTTGCTTCTTCATCTCCTTCTTTCAAGACATCATTGACCGGTGCAGCTCCCTTTGTATCCCGTATCGTCGCGGTCCGTATTCGCTCGGCGACGTTCCCCTCGCCGTCGTCCTCATCATCACTTGAGTCAAGATCTCCGCCGTTTCCTCGATAGGTTCGTCGCAGGAGTACGTTCAGTGAACTGGCCAGTGGCAAGCCTGTGGGTCCATTGCGTTTGCCCCACACGTAGACGTCACCATTGCGAGCCACGGCAAACGAGACGTCCGAATCGAATCCGGCGTAGACCTGTGCGATGCCCTTCCCTCTCAATCTCTTGATGATCCGCGGTGTTCCGGACGATTCCAAGTCACCGTGGCCGAGCTGACCGGCGAAACCCGAGCCAAACGACCACACGCTGCCCATCATGTCGAGCTGTCGCTGGTACTCTTCTTCTTCTTGCTGCCGTCTCAGAAATTCTACGGTTCATTGGGATTTCCGATCCAAGATATAGGTCAGACATCGACGCAGTCCACGCAACCGTCGTCATGCATCAACACACCAGCATTCTTCTGTTCCGTGAGTGAAGCCGTGACTCGCAAAACCTGTCCAAAGTGTATCATCGCCACGTAAGCCACACAGGCCGGCCAATCCCACACTCTACCGAATCATGAACGTACAAGCGCTCTCTTGCCACCTTTCTTGACAAGTCCGCGCGCGATGCATGACGCGCGCAGCATCTTCGTCTTCATGAGCGTGAGGCATCTGAGGTCGAGCTAGAGGCCATGCTCGGGGTCAGTCAACTATCATCCCCAACGGAATGATTCTTTGCCACGTACTCGCTCCCAGTCTTTGTTGGTAAGCAAATCCTGCGTGTCGGGGATCGGCAAAAAGAGAAGTTTTCGGAAGTTGACGGCATCTCTTCCCGTTGGCACGCGGATGTCGAGCTTCTTGCGCCGCAGGAAGCCCATCGCTCGTTCGATTACGAGTTGTGGCTCGCCACGCACGAGCAGAAAGCTCGTTTTCGGAGACTCGACATCGGAGACCGTGAAAGGGCACCGACCCTCCGGCGCCAGATCGATTACATCTGATTATAATTCGCTTCTGATGCTTGTCTTGACCAAGAGGGAACTGGAGAGGACGCCTCCAACGGCGAATCCACGCAGCGATTACCTTACTGTGGGGGCAGAGGGGAAGACGACGCTGTACTAGGAACTCGAGTCGCGATCAAAGCTGAGAGACGGGGTCCGATGGACAATGAAGGGGCAACAGCATTCGCCGATGTACTGGATGCTCGCGAAACTGACACCAGTGAGCCCTGAGGCACAGCGTACTGGACGTGGTCTTTTAGAAAGAGGAATTCTCTGTCGTCGCGCACGCCCAAGTCCCAGACCAAGTGGACGTTCCACAGCCAGAGCGTGAGCACGCGTGAGAGCAAGAGTGTCGAGATGCGAATGCCGGCAACGACCGCCCGGTCATGGAGATGCGTGTTGGTGTACCCATAGAGCAGCACGAAAGGTCCGGCGAGAGCGTAGAGATTGAACAACGCGACCGGCGTTGCCGCGAGCTTTCTGAGTCGTAAGTACTCGCGGATCGGGGGCGTGAGCGCGTCAAGGCAGAGCAGCCAGTGAAACCAAAGCGTCCACGATACCACGACGACGGTTCGCACATCCCACTGGTACAACTCGCACAGGAGAGTTGAACCGACGCAGAATTGGACTGAGGACACGACAGCGTCAAACACTCGAACGAGCTGCCGTAGCAATTGACGGTGGTAAAATCGAGCCGTGAGTCCGCAAAAGAAGATCGTGCCCACCAACGAGCCGAGCGTGATCGTCGGTGCGACGCTCGAGTGTGACTGCGCGCCGACGTGAATCTGAAGGAGGAATGTCGCAAGGCATGTACCAATGAAGCTGACGACACCCAACGAATAGAAGAATGCGAAGAATGTCAGGCTGATGCCTTGCTCTGGTAGCGGAGTCCCATCAACATGCGCGAGCGCCGTGTGCGAGCGAACAAGAGGGGTGTCGTGATCACTGTCGTGGCGACGAGAGCTGAGGTTCCTCTCCGAGTCGCCATCGGATACTTTGGCAAGCGTGAGCCTCGTCTTCACCGTTGAGCAGTAAACCACGACTGTTGCAGGCACCAGCGTTTTGTCGGTGGCTCGCGCTGGGGTGACTTCCCGTCGTCTTATCTCGCGGTAGTAAACGTTCTTCATCATGATCAAGCAGAGCGTCGGCGCCGTCCACTGGAGCAGATCGTTCACCGACGTCGTTTGACTGTTGATCGCGACCATCGGTTGGGAGCTTCGGTGAAGAAATCCAGAGAGCAACCAGCTGAAGTAGGTGAACGTTGCAAGACAAGCAGCAATAGCGGTGTGGAACCGCTGGGCGCACAGGCGACAATCTGCGTCCGTGGTAAGTGTGAGTTGCACGACCCACCACTCGACAGCGCACACTCCTGATCGACAGTCGAACCGGAAAGCCATAGCGACCGCGGTCCATTGGATTGTGTTGAGAAGAAGACTGCGTAGAAACTCGCAGTCATAGACAAGCATTCGAACCATACCGACGTTGAGATATCCAGTGCTGAGTGTGAGTGCTGGCAGCGAGAGCAGCGCACCGGCATACGCCACGGCTTCTCGGACGACTATTGAATCCGAGTACTTGTCAAGGAGCGGGATGACAACGATGATGACGCACTGGCCGAGCCAGAAGCACACTGCCGCAATCGAATACCAAATGGAACTGGCCGATCGCAGTCGGCAGTCGGCACTCCTGGACAGAACACGCCGAAAGAACGTGTCAGAGACATCGATCCGCGCTGAAGATCCCGACTGGATGATTCTTTGAGTGGATTCATGTGGCGAGGCAACGGCGACGAGATCAAACGACGGGCCGTCACGACGAGCAGCTAAGCTCACAGCTGACCCATCGAGACCGCCGCTCATCGTTTGGTGCAGTCCTAGCGAAAGGGGGCGATCTGCTGCGACGTTCACTTTTCATTCATAAGGTACATGACAGAGTTGAACGAGACCTTGCGGGCTGATGTGCGCACGCGGTGATACCATCTATCAATAGAATGTCAGTGGTTGAGCTCACACGACATTTGATCGGAGAGACTATAACTTGCCCGGAGTAGCCGGAGGTTATCGGTGAGAAGTCGAACCATTCAATGTTGATTGTCTTGGTTTCACTTGGTGGTTGCCGACGCAAGTAGAGCGCATTTCAATCACAGCACAGGATTACCTTTGTGCATCTTCACAAATAGTACCGCTAGTCACCTCTGAACGACCGTAATCGTACTCTGTTCAGCGTACAAGCGTAACATATTTGGAGCGACACTGGCTCGCTGGCGGTCCACGGGCATGCCGGTGCTGCTTGCGTGAAAGCATTCTTTCAGCAGATCGAAATTCTGAAACAATACCGTTCACTGCGACCTCATCTATGGGCCTTCAGCTCACTGCTACCAGTCGGGCCCACTGGTTCGCGCTGACTGATGACTTGACAAGCATCGAGGATCTTGTTGGAGAATCGCACGCGGCGCAGAATGTGCACCGGATTGGTCGTGACAAAATTTTCTTCATAGCTGTGTGCGATGTACAAACCATCATCGTCAGTACAAACAAATCCACGTGGCACACAAGCCGACATAGGCACACGTACGCTTGGTACGCAAGCCAGGGTATCAGACATAGCGCCGTCGAAAGCGCAAAACCCAGCCAGAAGACTGGGGTCACGACGACCGTCCGCCACACCCCTTCGATCGCACTCGTAAAGTTGTCATACACCGCGATTGCGATGAAGAAGAGGGCGAGCGACGCGACGTACGTCGTCGAGACGACCTTGTTCCAGTTCCACGTTTCATAGAAAATCTGGAAGTGCACGATCGGCACAATGTAGAAAAACGACGCGACGCTGCCCATCCAGATGTCGCCGCCGGGGCCTTGCTTCCCGATCAAGTTGCCGGTTTGGAAGAGCAGCATCGGGATAATCATGAGAACCATCGCGTGGAACGTGGCAACAGCTGATGACTTCGCTAGCGTCCCCAATGAAAAGTACTCGTTATGCGCACCAGACCGATACAGCTCAGGAAACGTCTCGGCGATTCTTTCTGGAAGGTCGGTTTCCATGATGGCGCGGACAATGACAGGCATCGCTGTGAAGAGAACGTTGTACGCAGTGATATACAAATCGCAAAAGAAGGTCTGTACATCATGCAAACGGTTAGAGAGAGAGAGAAAAACGATGTGCGCTCGCTTCACAACGCACCTGTCCACTGTGTGCCGACATGACCCCGTAGATGAACTGCGGCAGCGTGAAGACGATGTTCTTGTAGAAAAAGTAGTTGATACACTGCGACGTCCGCATGTATGATAACCGACCATGGAGAAGGAGAAGTCGTCCCAAGTGGCTGAATTGTTGCACAGCATAGTCGGCGCTTCGAACGGCCTGCATGCCTTCTTGACCCATGACACCGACGCCAACATGGGCGGATCGAATCATGCTGACATCGTTAGCACCGTCCCCCACGGCTAGCGTGACGTAAGGTACCCCGGACTTCACCATCTCAACCACAAGTGCCTTTTGCAAGGGCGACGTTCGGCACACAATCACAGTCGTCGACTTCAGAGCAAGTTGGAGAAATTTGGCTCGATTCACCGACGTCAGTGCGCACGTCAGGGATGCCCCCTCGATCACCAACGCCTGATTTTCCTACCACCAAAACACTCATCAGCTCAAGCAACAAAGCTCCAGAAGCGATTGCACAACGTACTCGAGCATCTTTCAACGCAATATCAAGCTTCTCCGCCATCTCGTCTCGAGTTGCCGCCTGCAAAACCACTTCCTTCATGCCTGAAGTGACGACACGACAGAGCCTTCCCATCTCCAGTGAAGTCTCGAGTTTATCGCCTGTAAGTACCCAAATCTAAAGCTCAACGACCGTAAGCACCCGCAGTCATACTTCTCATCACGAGTCACTGCTGTGCGTACCTTGATACCAGCTTTCTGAAAGAGTGATATCGTCTCTGGCACACCTTCTTGAAGTTTGTCTTCGACAGCTGATGTTATTAATCCGTTAGTTAGTTATACACACAATGGTGAGGGCAGCGTCGGTTGCGTACCACTCGAACCGATGAGGGTCAGCTTGCTCTCAATCTCCTCCATCAGCATCTCTGTTCTCAGCTCTTTCGAGTGCATATCCAGCTCCGCTTCATGATATCGATCTTCCCACGACTCGTAATACTTCTCATCCTGTCAGTTTTGGATCAGGCAAGTTTCACGTTAGCCCTGGATCGTACCGATAGCAAGAAATAGCAGTCGTCACCAGTTCGCGCTCAGCAAATAGGAGGATTCGAAGTCCTTCTGCGGCGAACGCTGTCACGTGCTCCATGGTGGTACTTCTTGGGGACAGAAAAGTTTCACACCGATCGAGGATGACGCTGTCGGCACCCTTGCAGATCAACTTGATGCGATTATCGGCATCGCGGATAATGATGGACATCCGTTTTCGGTCACTTGAGAACTGGAGTACCCGTAAGATCTCGTAGGACACGGTATACGTCACGGTCTTCAGGTACGACTTTTCTCGCCCTTCTTGCGTCAGCGACAGGAACATGTCCTGGCCATTCCTTGCAAGCAATTTGACCCCCATGTGGATCGCACCACGCACCAGGGCGCGCTCGTCTGGCGAGTCCGAGTTGTATCGGATATCGCCTCCACCCATCGCTGCGGACGGGTCGGCTTCGCACACCACGGTGTTGCATATCGCCATAGCCAGTGCCAAGCGACTCTCCAGGCACTCGAGATTGCGCAAGTATGCCTTGAACACCGCGATACTTTTCATATTGCCGATCACCGTCTCAATGCGTGGGAACGAATCATGGCGCATGCTCGCAGCTTGCCGGGTCATCAAATCTAGCGACGAGATGGACACGGGGCGGGGGGAGTTAACTGAGTTTGCGTCAACTTTTCTGTCCTGTATGCCATAGATGATGCCGCCGACGCTGCACTTGCGGAACTCCATTTGGTTCATAGTCAATGTCCCCGTCTTGTCAGTGAAGATATACTTGACTTGGCCTAGCTCGTCGGTGAGAGAGGACGTGTTGGCGATCGCACCGGCTCCATTCGCCGACCGCATGCGGTCGTCCCACGAGATGAATTTTGCATGGGCGCCCTTGACAAGCTCGACAGTGACGACGAGGGAGATGGGAATCAGGGTGTTCATCAGCACAACAAACGACAGGAACAACAAGACGCCCTCAAGGATTTCTCGGTCTGAATCGACGAAGTACCAGTGGTTGTGGCCGTGCCGCAATCTATGCAGCGTCGAGGCAAGCGCGCACAGGATCACCTCCCAGAAAAACACGAGCACGACCGCTTTGCTCATCATGGTGTCGACGTGGCTCATCTTGTGATGTGGATCTCGGGCGTTCTTCATGATCTTGGTCTCATGGCCCGTGTATACCACCAGTAAGTGGATCCACTTCGTGTTCATCAGCGTGGAGCCGCGTAACAGAAAGAGCTTTTCGCTCAGGCTGTAGAGCTTCGAGTCGATCGAAATGTTCCCCGAGAAGCGATACAAATCCTGATCCGGTTCCTCACACTTGACGAAATACCGCGTCTTGTCGCGGTCCGATGGCTCGAACAGGAAATCCATCGTCGCCTTCAACGCTTGGCGTGACTTCAAATTGGCCTCGCCATCCAAATTACTGGTGTCGATAAAGCACGAGCCATCATCTTCGCTGCTAGAAAGGATAATGCCATCGGCTGGAATCGCTTCGCGCTCTGAGACTCTCAAGATGTCGCCCACCTCGATGCTTTCCCACATAACGCATCGCTCTTCGAAATTGCGAAAGACAACAACCGGTTTCCCATTGATCATGCGGTCCGATTGCCGCCTCTTTTGATCTTCGATGGCTTCTCGCAGTAAGCTTATGCTCACAACCATGACCAACGGCGCGATCGCGGTGACCGGCGTCAGTGGTGAGATAAGTTTGATTGATTGCAGGATCGCAATTGCCAGAAAGTATAGATTTGCACTCTGCGCAGACAAGCATAATATCAGCCTCACGTCATATGAAGACACTGAGCCTTATAACACGTACCCGTTTGAATTCTTGGAGAAGGCAAATGGGCAAAAAGTTCAGCCATGTGTACTTGGACGTCCGAATCTGGTTGCTGACGAAGACGGGCTTGAGATGGGTCGTTTCATCGCGTTCAATGTGGAACGGATCGACGATGCGGTATGTTCTCTCTACGACGCTTTGGCGACGGTTGATCTCTACCATCGTTCCACCCGCTGGTAACGAGCGGCGCGCTTGCGCCCAGGTGTGCGGTGATGTTCCTTCCTCCTTTGTCGCCGTTGTGATTCAGCTAGTCAAAAAAATCGTTGCGACCCCAGTGAGTAATCACCATGGACGGCTTTGAGAGTTAGCACTCGTCCTCGCTTACTTCTAGCTCGTACAGCACGCGGTCAGTCTCACCGCCAAAGGCTGTGACCCTTCTTCTGTAGATGTCGCTGCAGGATCGCGAGGGCGCTGCAAATCGACGGCGTCGGGCGCACGTCTTGTGCTCGCGACGGTGCGATCGATGGCTCAACGACCAGAACACTCGCGGCAGAAGCGTGTTGGTTTTTAGTTCCAGTTGGCCCACTTACCGCGGGCTCGCTATATTTACCTGTCGGCGCTCGCTTCCCTGACCGCACGCGGCTCGATTGGATTGAAACCCCTTCCGCTGGCGTCGGTTCAGCGGGCCATTGCTTTGAGCACTGATGACTCCTCTCGACAGGACGCAGTTTGTTTCCGTTGTAGACAGTCGCCGACCAGACATCGATCTTTCCCAACGGCACGGGGGGAAGGCACCAGTCGTGGAATGGAGTGGTTGGTGGGCTGAGTCGGCAGTATAAATATACGGGCGGAGACTCTCCACGGAAGCCGTCGCGCCAAGTGACTTGGCACCCTACGCCAACGTACTTACACATGGCGAGTCGCTCAGATCCCAGACGCAGACGCCCATAGCATCGACCCGTTCAGAGTCCATACCTGCTGGCCGCGCCTGCTCACCGCGCGTACCACTTTGAACTTTGGTTATTTTTCCCGCCCCAATATGACAGTGCCACCTAAATACTAGACCGTATATGTATTGAAAGCATAAAAGGAGTGATGGTTTTCTGGACTTGGACTTCAACACCGGCAGGTCCATATGGACATCCACATCTCGACCCATGAAAGGACACCAGTGGATCTCCTTCTCGTTCGGGGGTCGTGAACAGCACGCCCCGCTGGGAAGAGATGTACGTCGCCAAGCCCAAGCAGAGGCAGAGCGTCAAGGTGCGTTCGTCCCGTCCATGGAATAGTACTATAGGTAATCACGAGGCTCTGACCGACTCGCTTTGGGCGAGTCCCCACAGCAGCAAGAGGCCGTCAAGGCCAAGGCCAAAAAGGGGCTGACCGTCGAGGAGTGCGTGGCCAAGCGCGACTTTACGGGTGCCGCCGCGATCCTCGAGTTCAACCTCAAGAGCGAAGAGAACTCCGCTGGCAATAAGACCAATGGTGACGACAAGCGCAAGACAATCCTCTGGCTCGCATACACGTACTTCCACTTGGGCAACTACCAACGCGCGCTCGACTGCTACGAGCAGATCCGTGACGTCGAGGACTCGCCCGAGATCTTTCTCTACCGCGCGTGCTGCATGTACTATCTGCAGATGTACAAAGAGGCCACGAAAGAGGCCATCAAGGGCCCCGCTGGCGTGCTCCAGAACCGCGTGCTGTTCCATTGTGCCCACAAGCTGGGCGACGAAGACAAGCTGCTCATCTACCACCAACAGCTCACGGACACGAAAGAGGACCAGCTCTCGCTCGCGGCGATCCACTACCTTCGCAACCACTATCAAGAGGCCACCGACATCTACAAGCGGCTTCTCCTGGAAAACCGCGACGATATCGCACTCAATGTGTATGTGGCCATGTGCTACTACAAGCTCGACTACTACGATGTCTCGCTCGAGATCATGCAGGCGTACCTCCAGGCCTTCCCCGACAGCGTCGTCGCGATGAACGTCAAGGCGTGCAACCAGTTCAAGCTGTACAACGGCAACGCCGCCAAGGACGAGATCAAGACGCTCACGGACCGCGGCTTCAACATTGACACCAACGACCTCGTGGGTCACAACATGGTCGTGTTTGAAGACGGTGCCAACGCGCTGCGCGTGCTGCCGCCGCTCGTCGACTCACTGTCCGAGGCACGACTCAACCTTGTCGTGTACTATCTCAAGCACGACAAGCTCCAAGAAGCCTACGATCTCATCAAGGACACGGAGCCGTCGACGCCGCAAGAGTACATCTTGAAGGGCGTGGTACACGCGACGCTGGGCCAGGCCACGGCGTCGCGGCAGCACATCAAGACGGCGCAGCAGTACTTCCAGTTGGTTGGGTCGTCGCCGACCGAGTGCGACACAATCCCGGGTCGCCAGTGCATGGCGTCGTGCTTTTACCTGCTCAAGCAGTTTGAAGACGTCAACATTTACATGAACTCGATCAAACAATACCTGTACAACGAGGACGACTTCAACTGGAACTATGGCATCTCGCTCTGCAACACGGGCGGCCACCAAGAGGCGCTCGAGACGCTCATGCGCGTGCAGCGCGAGGACTACCGCCGCGATTATTGCTACGTGAGCTGGCTCTGCCGCTGCTACATTCTCAACCACAACCCGTCGGCCGCGTGGGACCTCTACCTCAAGCTCGACAACTCGGACGACTCGTTCAACCTGCTCCAGCTCATCGCGCACGACTGCTACAAGATGGGCGAGTTCCTCTACGCCGCCAAGGCCTTTGACGTGCTCGAGCGTTTGGATCCGGACCCCGAGTACTGGGAGGGCAAGCGCGGCGCGTGCGTCGGCGTGTTCCAGCGCATGGTCGCCGGCAAGTCGTCGCGCGTCGAGTTGGAGGAAGTCATGGGCATGCTCAAGGCCAACAACAACCCGCAGGTCGAGTACATTGTGCGCATCATGAAAAAGTGGTGCACCGAAAACGGCATCTCGATTTGAGCCATCCTTCATACCCAATTATAATTGAATTGCTTGCGCAAGGAACTTCTTCTTGATATACTTTGGTTGCGCATGTAATACTCATATTTTCTTCAATCACACTTCATTCTTTGCTGGGCTTCGCGCGCACCTGGTGGATCGACCAGGCGACGCCGATCGATCCGAGCAAGTACGTCAGTAGCCTCTTGTCGTGCGCGTTCTGGACGCGCCGTCGCCATTGCACAATCGCCACCACGAGAATAAACACGCCGACCTGTTGGAGCCATGCGGTCCACCGCTTTTTTCTCTTTCTCGGCATTCGCGGATTGCTGCTGACGCTGTGGGAAGGGTGGAGTCTTGTGGACGTGGCGTCACCACCGATTGCCTGATCTTCCTCTAGCACCGTCGAGCTATCACGAGAAAGAGACAGCGTTAACTGAGACCAGTATTAAGGATAGAAGCGACCAGATCAAGTGGCGTACAGTGCGTGCTGCTGCAGTGCGTAGCGGCTCGGCGTGCGACGGAATGACGACTCGGAACGTGCATTGCGAGAGAACCCAGAGGTCTGAACAGACGACGCCATCTGCGGACTCGTACTACTCTCGGTTCGCATGAACGCCTGCATATCCGAGAGCGAGTAATTGCGATTCGACTGGCGAGACACAAAACGACACCATGAGTCTCAGCACGCTCTCCCTGTGAAAAGCCGGGGGAAAACTGACCTTTGTCGAGACGACGGTGAGCGACTTCAGTAACGAGATGACGTCCGTGTAGTCGTCCACGTAAAACTCGGCCTTGGACGGCTTTTGCCCCACCGTGCACGTAAATACCCGATCTGTATACCCAACACACAGCGTCAATCCTTCAGCCCCCAACCACACGACAATCTACGTCTCTTTTCCCATACCTTTGGCGATAGCGGCGCTCGCCGTGAGCTCGTTGAGCTTCTCGAACATGAGCTCGTCGGCCACGTCGTCGCCAATGCACAGCACAAAGTCGACGCGATTGTTTTCCATGCGCATGGTCTCGAGTAGGCGCTCAATGATTTTGCCTTTGCCCACGTTCTCGGGCCGCACTTCGATGTAGTCCTTGCCCTGGATTATGCTCAGCGGCCAGCCGGCAAACACGCTCTCCAAGTGTTCCTTGAGTTCGGCGGCCTGCAGCGCACCGAACTCAAAGTCCGACTTCCCATAGCGAAACAGCACGGCGCTCTTGCGTCTCTCCAGCGACGAGCCGTTTGTGCGATCCACGTACAGCTCAATGATCTTTTCAGCCTTGTCGCGCCAGCGTCGACTCGCGGCTTCGGTTGTAAACACGTCGCTATTGCGTTCCCAGGGCTGCGCCATGCGCGCATTTTGGCCCATCACGGCCCGCCGAATGAAATATCCGTGCTCGGCCACGAGTCCTAGTCCCGGGACGGCGCCAAACTTTTCCGTGAGCACGTCGCAGTTGCAGCCGCTCACGACGAAGACCGTGTTCCGAGGGTCTTTACACAAGTGCTCGAGCGTGCCCAGCGCTGAGAGCGGCACGTCGGGCCACCGCACGCCCAGCATCTTGGAGACGTCGGGCGCGAGCGTACGGTAGTAGTCGAGAAAGATCGCACGTGACTTGCTCGTGCGGTACATGGGAGCGATTTCCGGCTCGGTTAGTTTCTACAAGAACAGACACGAGAGTTTTACTACAGGTGTTCAGGTAATCAGTCCAAGAGATAATAGAACGACTCACGCGAAACTGGGCGCTGACTTCCATGACGCGGAAGTCCAAGCCGAAGCCCGTGCCCATATACACGTAGATGTCTTCCTTCTTGCGCGCATTCACGATGTCACTGAGCACGCACTTGGCCCAGCGCCGTGGTGGGTTGGAGGACACAAACTGAAAATCGCAGTCGCGGCGGTGCTCGCGCTCTTTCGGTGTCATGTACATGGCGTCACGAATCGCATCAATGAGCTGGTCGAGCTCCCACGGGTTCACAGTGATTGCGCCACTGAGTAGCCGACTGCTGCCCGAGAACTCGCTCAGAATGACCACACCCGACGCCGTTTTGTGGGTTGCAATGTACTCGAACGGTGTCGTGTTCAGGCCGTCGCGAAGCACGGTCGTGAGCTGAATATCACCCACACGCCAGAGCGCGATGCGATCGCGAAACGGAAACTCGTCGATCTCTTCATAGTCAATGACATGGCCTCCTCCCGCGCGGCCTCGGTACTTGGCGTTGATCGCCGCGACGACATGCTCAATCTCCTTTTTGCTTTGCAGGTAGTCGTAGGCACGTCCACGCCTGTGGATGCCCTTCTGGATCATCACGACCTTGCCGATAAAGTCAGGACACCGCGTGAGAAAGGCGTCAAACGCCAGCATCTTGAGCGGGATGCCCTTGAGCCGCTCGATGGTGTCGCAGCCGACAATAAGCTTCTTGTCGCGGTACTGCTGACGCAGAGCGACCACGCGTTCCCGCACGGGCACTTCGTTCAGTGCCTTGTCGATACGCACGGCGTCGATCGCCAAGTGGCTGCAGGTCACAGCGACGCGGCGGCCGCCATAGTCAATGCCCAGCTGCCCACGCAGTATCGGATGGTACGCCAACCCGAGAATGCGTTTACACGCCGACATGAAATGGCGCGCATACCTACAACAGCGTTTAGATTCATTCCCTTTTTCTGCTTTGAGATAAGATCCGAGAAGAAATCACGTACTCAAAGAGGTGGAAGCCAATGTGGTCGGCGTTGAGCATGCCGCGCAAGATCTCTTTGCGGGCCGAGAGCGTGCGAAACACTTCGGACGACGGGAACGGCACGTGGAGAAAGAGACCGACGTTGGCGTTGCGTACTTTGCGGACAATGAAGGACGGCGCGAGCAGCAAGTGGTAGTCCTGCACCCAAATGACGTCGCCCGGCTCGTGCAGCTCACATATTTTCTAGTGGTACATAAAAAACACATGAGCTCCTCATCAATTATGTAGGTATCACATGTAGAAACAAACAAGAAGATACCGTGGCAAAGAGCTGGTTGACGTTGGCGTACGCCTGCCACGCGAGCTTCTGCGAGTCGGGCGTCCAGTAATGGGCCGGCTTGTCCGTGTCGCCTTCGGGGATCACGTCGATCGGCGAGTAGACGTCGATGACATTGTGGAACGTCGGCCAGAGCGACTGCTTGCAGTACTCCTCATAGTACAACCGCGCTTCTTCTGGCGGCACAAACACGGGGAAGCAGTTGAACTCACGAAGCTTTGCCGCGAGCGCTGGCTGCTCGTCCATGGGCACGTCCCACTCGGGGATGCGGCCAATGAACTTGACGGAGCCGCGCTGCTGCAGCTCGCGATGCGAAAAGCTGTTTTGCGCTTCGATCACGCGGTCCCCCGCCCACTCGACGTGCCACTCGAAGCGCACGGGCGTCGTCGGCGAGTCGCTGTCGCTGCTATTGCCGCTGTGGCTGCTATGGTCTCCTGTGCTGTCGAGCTCGCTGGGCGGTGACGGCGGGATCGCGCGTTTCGAGACGCGCACGGGCAGACGGTTCGACGCGATCAGCACGGGCGTCGCAGGCGTCCAGCCGTCGGCGGAGCCGTCGTCACTCATTTCTCAACTAGTATGCGTCTACAGAAGCCGGTGCTTTGGCGTGGGCGAGCAATAGACGAGCATCGAAGGGAACGAGGGCCGCGGCGTTCCACGGATTTTTCCCCGAATTTCTATGAAGCCTCGCTTGGAGCAACCTTCGTGCGACCTTGTGAAGTGCATGGATGTTGCACGAAGGAGGACAATCGAGTGTCTCTTCAAGCTCACCCATTCCACGATGAGCAAGAAAGCAGGCAAAGCCAAGCCCAAGGCCAAGGCCTCGGCCGTCGAGGAGAATGCCATGGCGCGGCAGACAGTGCTGGTCAACTACGGCAAGCTGTGCAAGTGCGTTTGAGTTTGCGTTGGATTGGACTGGAAAGGGCTCGAGTGGCTTCTTCTGACGGGAGTGCTGCTGACGGGATCAGATCCATTGGCGTGCCTGTGAACACTCACGTGAGCGAAGTGCTGCGCGGCAACACTGAAGAAGAACAAGAGCTCGTCAATGTGAGATCTAGACGCAACAGGGATCGGCGGTGGTTCGTGTAGTGACCTGCGTGTTTGCAGTTTATTCTCGAAGGCGAGATCGGGTCACTCGGACCGGGCGGCGTGCGCGCGATCACGATGGCGTTTCTCATATCCTCCCTTTTACCGCTTCTTCTTACGGGTGTCTTAGAGCTGTCCGGAGCGGAAGCTTCCTTAACCTTATGGACGTGTATTGGGTTGTGTACGGCATTGGCCCAGGCATCACCTCCGGCCCGTACACACACTTGCGATACATTCGTATCTGGAACCAGGACGTCGGCAACGAAGGCGCGGCTGCTGTTGTACGATCCATCGTGCTCCACGCATGAAAGAGACTCTGGTCAGCTAACGCCTCTGCGTGCATCTAAATATCAGGCAACGGTGCTACTGTCGGCACCGCCATACATCAACATCGCGTACTTGGAACTGCTCGACTGCGGAATCGGCGACGACGGGTACGCTCGCTCCTCCCCCGTGCCTTGGTCTCTATCTGTTCTCTCTGATCTCTCACCAATCGTATCAGCTGCCGCGCCATCGCCGACGTACTCAGGACGCAAAAGCAACCAGGGCTGCTGACACTCAACTTGGACTACAACTCGGACATTGGCGATACTGGCGCGAGCGCACTCTGCGACGCGCTCTTCACGAACCAGGTCCTCCGGAAGCTGCATTTGGACTATTGCGCGATCGGCCCCGAAGGCGCCATCAAGCTTGCGCAGTTGGTAGCAATGCCACACTCTGCGATCATCACGCTGTCACTGCAGGGCAATGCCCTGGGCGACGAAGGGCTCTACCACTTCTCGCTTGGCCTGGCACGCGCGCAGCATCTCGCCACGCTCAACCTCGCCGACAATGGCATTCGCAACGTAGGTATTTTACAAGCGATTTGGACATGGATCCCGCCCTCACACGGTTATGAATGTGGGTAGAGTGAAGAGGCGCTGCTCACGTTCCGTGATGCCGTGCTTCGCAGCAAGTCGCTCGCGCATGTCGACCTGACGTACAACGCGATCGAACGCGAAGGCGCGTCGCTGCTCCTGCCGGTCGTGGGGCCTGAGAACAGCAAGCTCCAGTCGTTCCAAGTGGATGCGTCGTTACCAGCAGATCTCTTCACACAACTCCACCGCGCACCCAAGGGCGACGCCAAGAAGAAAGGCGGGAAGCGAAAAGGCGGCGGCAAAAAGAAGAAATGAGGGCGAGAATCACCACGATAAACGGCTGTGTTCTTTGCTCGGCGGCAACAAAAACTAACTAGGAGTAACTAACTAAAGGGGTCGGCTGGGGGGGGCTATGCGCCGTGTTTTCTTAAATAGAGATCATGGCTTCGGGATTGCCGCTCAGTCCGCGCTGGAGCTTCGGCGGCATTGCTGCAAAGGCGTCGCTCGGGACTTCGTCGATGCGCGTGTCGGCGAGCTTGACCGTCGGCTCGCGCAGGAAATTGCCCGATTCGACGTAGAACTCGCTCTCGCCGGCGGCGTCTTCGTCCTCGAGTTCCGACTCGGCCACGGAAATGAACGAGTCTTCGAGCAACCGCTGCGACCGGTTGTGCTGGCGATGCGTGCGCTTGAGGCGGCTCTGGCCGAACGCCGACGCCGACGGCGAGAAGCCGCCGCCCGTGGACGACGCAAACGACGACATCATGGACGTCTGCGAGGCATTAAGAAAGCTGAGGTTCGAGATCGTCGACTGCGTCATGCTGCTCATGCTGCTCAGGCCCGTGAACCGCGGCGCCGTCGTGTCGAGCGTCTCTTCGCGCGCGATGCGCTGCATGCTGCTAATGACCTGCTGGATGGTCGGGCGCTGCGACGGGTCCGATTGCCAGCACGTCACAATGAGCAGTTTCCATCGCAGCGGGCACAACTCGGACCGAATGATGGGGCGCATGCCCTTGAGCACAAAGTCTTCAATCTCGTGGTTCCACCGCGTCGACTCGAACGGCAGCTTGCCCTCAATGAGCTCCCACAGAATGAGCCCGAGACTGTAAATGTCGACCTTGTGCGTGTAGAACTTTTCGCCGCGAATGACCTCGGGCGCCATCCACCGTGTCGTGCCCACGAGACCCGTCATGACCATGGCGTCGAGATCCTCGCTCGGAGCGTGGACGTTGGCCTTGGACTGCGTGTGCTGCACGGACGACACGATCTCAGCAAAGCGCAGCGTGCCAAAGTCGGCAATCTTGGCGTGCCACGAGTCGTCCACGAGGACGTTGGGGCTCTTGAGGTCGCGGTGGATCATGGGCGGGTTGGCATTGTGGAGGTACTGGATGCCGTGGGCAATGCCGAGCGCGAGCCGCAGCTTCGTGGACCACGACAGGTGCTTGATTTCGGACCGCATGAGCACGTCGCGCAGCGAGCCTCGTGCGCAGTACTCGCTAATGATACAGATCGAGCCCTTGTAGAACCCGGCCTCCATAAAGAGCACAATGTTGGGGTGGCACAGGTTCTTCATGACCTTGGCTTCCTCTTGGATCTCGAGGTTGCACGCGTCCTGGAACTCCTTGAGCTCCTCGGACCGGTCGATCATGAGCGACTTCATCTTGACGGCGACGACGGCGCCGCGCCACTTGCCCTTGTACACGACGGCGATACCCTCGCCAATCTTGTCGCCAATGTCGAGCCCCTTGAGCTCGTGCTGCGTTGGCGACATGAGCAATTGTTCGGCGGCGTGGCGGCTCGACGGCATGTGCTGGTTGTACCCACCGCCCGTGTCTATAGGGTACCCGTCGGGGCCGATAGCGCCCTCCAAGCTGCTGGGGCCGTGGGTGGTCGCCGTCACGCGCATGTCGCCGTCCCGGAAGAAGCGGAGACAAAGCACGGGCCGCGTGAGGTAGATAATGGCGTTGGCTGTTGGCCACAGCGCGAGCAGTGCCGAGAGAAACGTCTGCGTCGCGCCGAGCATGTTCTTGAACTTGGCGGTGTTATAGATAACAGTGGGGAACACAAAGACGCCAAAGGCGATCGCGTACGAGAGCAGCTTGGCCACGACGTAAGAGCCGCGCCGCCGCGCGCGCTGCTGCTTCCAGCGGCGCACAAACAGCACCCAGGCACAGACGACCACGAGAATATTGACGGTCGCCACGACAATCCAAATGATCATGGCGGCGTCGCCGTACGCCGGCTTGTTGTAGTAGACGGCATAGAGCACGAGCACCCAGTAAAAGACAGTGAGCATCCAGATCATGGCGTGGGCGATCACGACGTCAAAGCCCGTGCGGTTCTTGGTCGCAATGTAAATAGCGAGCGTGCCCATCCAGCAAAACGACGCCACCTGCATGCTCCAGTGCGGCGCCTTGGCCCAGAACGTGAGCTGGAAATCGTTCGCGATCTTCGAGTCGCGGATCGTAAACGCCGTCGTGATGGCGCCCGTGAGGCTGAACACGATGTCGGAAAAGCACGCGGCGCGCAGGATGCGGGTCGACGGCGACGCCGGTTCGCGCGGCGGCGGCGCCGCGGCGTCCAGCAAGTTGATCTGGCCGCGGCTGCTCGAGACGCTGGAGGCAGTCGCCGTGCTCACACCACGTGAGGCCGACGGCAGCCGAGTGTTCGCGCGGCCGCGCATCGAGGCCGACGGGTCGGGTCCGTTATTGAGCTGCTTGGCCGGCGGCGCGACGCCGACCATTTGGAGCACGTGCTGCGTGCCGACAAAAGTACTGAGACACGTCGAGCAGATCTGCGCCGCGAGCTTGACGTAGAGCAGGTCATCGTTCTTGAGGCCCATGGCTGGCGCATACACGCCCCGAGAAATGACGGACGGGAATGAGCTTCTCGCGGGCGGTTGTCGTCGGCGCTTCTTGTTCGGGACCCAAAGACCAGGCGGCCGGGGTTACGCTCGGGTTACGTTTTATGTGGTGGGTCGTCGCTTGCACGGAAAACAGCTGGTTGGCCCCTTATTGGTATGGGCACCCAGATGGGGGAACCTCGTGTTGGGTGCGTCCAGACGGGGGTCACGGCCAGTCCGGCATATCCATATCCAGACCCATCATCTCCATATCCGGGGCCCGGACTTCTTGACGGAAACCACAGACGGATGGATGAGAACTGGATGGGAAGACGTGGCGCTCAGCCGCTTCGTATGTGGTGGACGCCAGCCTCGAGTCCTCCACATTATAAACACAGGAAGCGATGGTGCCGTATTTGAACCGCTCTTCTTGAGCCAACATCCGCCTCGCGCGGGAAGCTCGTGCCCTTGTGCATAGTACAGTGTACAAAGGACGTGTACACACCAATGTGGCGAGGGTTACGCGGACAGGGTTACACAGCGCAAGTCCAGTTCCTTTGGACTGAACACCTGGTGGGCACCGAATGTACTATATTATAGGAATCCATTTGGAGAAGGGATGCACAACACTCATCACTTGACCTGTAGTTTTGGCCAATCAGATGCGTCCGTAGCTGTTCAGTTTCGCCCACTTTGAAGCCATCTTGTGACGATCCGGCGATAATTGTTTACCACGGGCGCCGCGTCTCCAGATCCTTTTTCTTTCGGGAGGCCTTTAGCGACGGACAACGACAGTCATGGATCCATCAAGCGCTGCGTGTTGCTGCTCACTTGCTATAGACATGGACCGTGCCGTCTGCGAGCGTGAGCTCGCCCTTGCCATTGAGCGCGACGTGGTTGTTCTCCCAGTCGCCGATGAAGCTATCGCCGTTGGCGAAAAAACCAATGCCGTGGCCGTGGCGCGTGCCGTTCACCCACTGGCCGTCGTACAGATCGCCGCTCGCGTACTTGCACACACCGCGGCCGTGTGGGCGGCCCTTGACGCACTCCCCTGTGAACTTGCTTCCGTCCGGAAAGAGAATGGTCCACTCGCCGTCCACAGGCTCGTCATTGAGCCATGACCCTTCCTTTGTGATGCCCGTGGTCGGATGGACAAGTACGCCCGATCCTTCACGGATACCGTTGCGCCACTGACCGGTGTATCGCTCCCCGGCTGCGCTCGTGAAAGTGCCTTCGCCGTCGCGAACATCGTTCTTCCAGCTCCCGGAGTACTTGGCGCCGTCCGCAAAGGTCGCGTCGCCCGTGCCGTCGCGGCGACCACGCTTCCATTCGCCACTATATGCTTCCTTTTGCACTGTAAACATTTGCTTGCCCATGCCGTGCTTTTGGCCATGGGCAAACTCGCCGTCGTAGACGTTCCCTTCGGCATCAATGTACTTGCCAGTGCCGTGGAACTGGTTCGCTCGCCAGTACCCCGTGTACGTCTCGCAGCCACGGATCACGCAGTGGCCGTACCCTGCTCGCATGTTGTGCTCCCACTTGCCGTCGTAGATAAAGTCCTTCATGCCGGACGTGAGCACCCCATTACCATGGCGCTGGTCGTGGCGCCACTCGCCGTCGTACACTGTGCCCGTCGCACGCTCGGTGAAAACACCCTTGCCATGGCGGAGGCTCTTCTGGAAATCGCCTTCGTACCGATCGCCGTTTGGGTACACAAACACATGCGAGCCGTGCTCGGGTGGCACGGCGCCTCTCACATTCTTGTTCCAGGTTTGGCCGCCGCTACTACCAAGCAGCCCCGACAGTGCCGTTCGCATGGGTGCAGACGGCTTAGCAGACGCGAGTGGGATCTCGACAAACTTGGACGGCGCACGTTTGGGCTGCACGAACGCGCTATTGTTCCACTCGCCCTCGAGCAGCGAGCCGTCCGTGTTCACGAGCACGCCAAAGCCTTCGCGGAGTCCATCGACCCACGCGCCGGCGTACGACGAACCGTTGGCGTACTTGCAGACCCCTTCGCCCCACGGACGCCCGCGACGACACGCGCCCGTGTACTTGTCGCCGTTTGCGTACACGAGAAACCACGTGCCGTCGACCTCTGCGTTTTTCCGCCACGCGCCTTCTTTCGTCATACCGGACGTGGCCGAGAAGAACGAGCCTTCGCCGTGGCGGAAGCCCTTCCACCACTGGCCTTCATACCGGTCGCCACTCGCATAGAGTAGTAGTCCCGTGCCATGGCGCTTGCCTTCCTCAAACGTGCCCGAGTATTGCGTGCCTTCCATGTATTGGGCCGTGCCCGTGCCATGGAATCGCCCGGCTCGCCACTCGCCCACGTACTGCTTGAGCCCACCAAACTCTTCATTTTCGTCGGCCGTGGCACGCTCACATGTGAGCTTGCCCATGCCTTCGCGCAGACCGCGCTGCCACTCGCCGTCATAGACGTCGCCCTGGGCGTTCGAGTAGACGCCCATGCCATGGAACCGATTCGCTCGCCACTCGCCCGAGTAATTCTCGACATTCTTGAGCGAGCTGTGGCCACGTCCGCACCGGACATCGTGCTGCCAGTCGCCGTCGTAAATGTACCCATTCTGCTGGGCACTGAGAATGCCCTTGCCATGGCGGCGGTCGTGTCGCCAGTCGCCTTCGTACTGGTTCTTGGTCAAGTACTCGATGTAAACGCCCTTGCCATGGCGCTTGCCCTGCCTCCACTCGCCATCGTACTCGTCGCCGTTTGGGTACGTATACGTCGATCGACCTTCCTGAGGAGGGGGCTGGGCCTTTGCAATCGTCGAGCGTCTCCGTTCCACGCGGCGAGCACTCAGCCAGCGATCAAAATTGCTCGTCTGCTGCCACGCGTGGACCCACGCCCGCCCGTACTCGCCGTAGAACTTGGCGTGTTCGCTAAAGATCGGCGCGGCCAGATCCCCAATGCGAGAGTACAGACTCGGGTGAGCACCCTTCCCATTGCCAGTGGTGGCTTCGTCTTGCCCGCCAGCGTCGCCGATGCTGCTGCCGTCTCCGCGGAAAACGCCATTGAATGCCTCGTCTAGAAAGTGCTCAAAGTACGATTGAAACTGCGAGAGGACCCACTCGACATCCGACTGGTTCGTGGGCACGACGACCGCCGAGGGTGCCTTTGTACGGACCGACTTGCGTCGCGCAAGCGCAGTGCGAGCCTGTGCGAGCTTGCCCGACGCCGTGCGGGCCGCCTGACGGAGACTGCCCGTACGACTGCCCGTGCGGCTGCCTGGAGGGCTGGGCTCCTCGACGGCAGCAGCAAACGCTACGCCAAGGTTTCGACCGAACCGCTCGGCGAGGCTGTCGCCAAATGCCGCCGTCGACGCGCCAAACGCAAACGCGTACTCCGTCTTGACCGTCGGAAACGTCACGACGTGGCGGTTGTCCAAGTCGACAATGAGATCCAGCTTGGCGTTTGGCTGCTTGGAGAGAAGCGGATCGCTCGTGCCGACCAGGAACCCGCTAGTGCTGTAGACGGTCTCCATTTGGTCCTTGACAAAGCATGGCTGCAGCATGCAGTCGTCCTGGAAGAGTGCAAACGGCATGCCGTACCGCCTGAGCCGATACACGACTGCTTGGATCGTCCGTGACGTAAACTCGGAATGGACCGACGACAGCACGCCGGGAAGAAGCGCCAGCAGCGCGAGCGTCGCCGACGATGCGAGTGCCGGGTTCGTCGAATAGCACATGACGCGTCCTTCCAGTAAGAGCACACGCAGGATCGCCAGCGTGTCCTTCCCAAACCACTTGACCATGCTCACGACCGGGAGCCCGACGTGGATCTCTCGGTACGGGAGCTCGTGGAACTGGATCGAGCCGGTCAGGCGCAGGAAAAACTTGTCGACGGCGTCAAAGCTCGCCAACGCACCGTCGCCCGTCGATTGCGCAAACACGTCGGCGGCGAGTTCTTGCAGCCGCTCTTTGAGGTACGCCTGGAACGGCACGTTCGAGACCACGACGAGGAAGCAGACTTCTTGCTGCACGTAAAACGTGCGTTTGAACCGCGGCTCGGGCACGGCGACGCCCTGCATCGTGAGGAACTTGGCGTGGCGTTCTGGGAGGTGGAAGAAGATGCCGTCTTCGTCCCGTTGCGCCTTTGCACCAGCGCCTGCTCGACCCGTCGCGAGCGGCGTCGGCGTCGGCGCGGCATGCATCCAGTCACGGAACACGACAGCGTCAATCTCGCGATTGAAGATCTCTTCTTCCAACTCCTCTTCGTCTTCCTCCTCGCCCTCGACACCGTCAATCTCAAACTCAACGTCGTCGGTCGCGCGCAGCGTCGGCGCTGCCTGCGTCACGCGCAGCGACGCGATGAGGAGCTGCCCGCAGCGCAGCAGATCCTCGGGCGTCACCACCGTGCGAAGCTCGTCGCTGCAGCGGAAAAAGTCCACTTCGTCACGGTGGAGCGTGTCGGTCAGCGAGTAGTGGCTGCACCCGGGCGTCCAGCGGTGCATGCGCACGACGCCCAGCGCGAACAGCGCCGGCACCTCCATTCGAGGCAGCCAACTTTTATTCGATCGAGTGACAAAGCAACCACCCAAAGCATCTGCTTTTGTCTTTCAATGATTTTGATTGGTCAAAAATAGATCCATACACATTGTGATTGGCTAAAATATGGTTGAGACCAATCCAGAATCGAAGAGCTCCGCCATGTGTTTTCTCCCAACATGGCTTCACCCAACCAACAAGATCCATTACCAACAATCCAACATTCCCAACGCCAACGACTTGGCGTGCGCGCCCTGTCGCCCCAGCCTTCTCCATGGTTTCCTTCTCTCTCTCTATGTCCACACAAAGGGAAAATCCAAGGGAAACCTCCCTCTAGAAGATGCTGCTGCCGCCGGACGAGCCCGCCGCGTGCGTCGCGCAGTGCGACTTTGTGCCGCGCACGCCGCCCACGAGCGTCTCGGCCGTGGCCACAGGCGGTCCGTCCACTTGCGGCGGCGCGGTCTCTCTGGACCAGTCGCTTTGGACCGAAGGAAGCATGGGCACGTCCATGGTGCTCACGCCGCCGCCGTCCTCGCAGCTTCCCTTCATCCTCGCCGCGCCGTCGCCCACAGAAGACCCGCCGCACAGCAGTCGGGTCGTTTCGCAGCGCATCCCGCTCACGATCCAAGTGCGCAAAGCGCGCATGCTGCTGGTCGCCATCGCCGTGGTGCTGCTGCTGGTCGCGTGCATCCATGGTCTTTGGCACGGCGTCACTATCGCACGAGCCCAGGACGGAGTGGGCCTTACGAATGCCAAGGCGCGGCGCCAGCGAGAAGACGACCTCAACTTCTACTTTGGCACAGCGGCAGCGCTGCTCGCCAAGCTCTTTGATGTCGCGGCCGTCTTCATGGTACCGATCGTCGTGCTCATCATGCTGACCGAGCACTCGATGCTCAACGACTCGTTCTACTGGCGGCTGGGCTTCCTACTGCTGCAGGGCTTCCTCATCAGCCTGCTCACGAACGCCTTCAGCACGACGTACGTCTCGTCCAGCGAGCCGGTGGTCGTGAAGCGGATCATGACTGAGCGGGACTTGGTCGCGCCGACGCCGCCGGTCGCGGCCACGGGACTCGATCTCTTCCGCCTTAATGCCACGGTTCCACGTCGCGCCAGCACGGACACGATGCTGCGCACGGCGATCCTGCCGCCGTACGCCACGCTGTCCCGACGAGCCAAGTGCACAGAGGGCTTGACGAACCAGTCGCTGGCGGCGCGCTTCGGCTTTGCGTCGAGCGACTGGCTGCATCGCCTCGCTCCGAACGGCATTCAGCTGCAGGCGTCTCTCAATGTCAGTGTTGGCGACTGGCTGGGCGTGCGGCCTTCGCCGTCAGCACCTGCTATTCCCACGATACCCCACAATCTCACAACCGCCGGGAACCTCGCGATCCACACCATGCAGTTCCTTGTCGATCGCCTGCGCGTGCCGCTGCTCAGTGCCTGGACCGTCGACCCTCTCCAAGCGTACGCCCGCGCAGCAACCCTCGCGGACCAGCGCAGGGATCCACGGGCATTTCTCCAGTCCACCGCCGAAATGCTCAACGCGTCGCTAGTGTCGCAGCACGAGTTTGGCTTCTTCTTTGCACCGTCACGGGCCACGCTCCAATTCTCCACGCACTCTGTCGGCTCGCTAACGTTTGACGCGCTCACCATGACGTTGCCGTTTCGATCGCGGCTCCTGCAGCGGTCGCTCGTGGCCTCACAATTCGATACGCTCCGTGACGACACGCGCTTTGATCCAACGGCGGACGGTGACCTCGTGGATGCCAATGGCGACGTCGTGTACCAGGTTTTCCCCACTGACGAGTGCGGCACGCGCGGCTGCTGGCTCCCCAAGCCCATCAACTCCCAAGAGGCGGATGCCGTTTGGACCATGCGTCCCGAGGTCGTCGCCTACAGCCGATGCCGTGCGACCTTCGAGTCGATCGGCGCGAGCGAGCTCACGCACACGGCCTGCGTGGACGACCAGATAGTGAACAACTCGATCGTGCTCGGTGCGATCGGCAGTACGCTTCTCGCGGACCGATTCGTCGAGTTTGAATCGACCGGGTTCGCGTCCACGTCGGCGCGGGTGCGGCGCGCCAACGTGACCAACATACGACGTACGCTGTCAATTACCGTCGCCTTTCTCTCGTGGCGCGTCGAGGATCTCAGCAAGGTCTACGACGTGGCGTGTGCCGGCCCACGCCGCTGCCGCGGGCTCTGGTATCCACTGAACCGCAACAGCGACGTCCTCGTCGACGCAGACCTCCTGATCGCCGACAAGCTCACGACGATCGCCGGGCAGCTCCTCGCGGGTCGACCGTTGGTCTCCGTTATCACGGATCTTCCAAGGGGTTCTTTCCTGGCGTTCAGCAATGTCCAGCAGGGCATCCAGCAGCTCACGAAGGATGGAAATCTCTCTCGCATTGACCCGACGGCGCCAACGACGCGGTGGCCGTGCTCCCGCGACGTCGAGGTTGTCGCCGACAGCATCGTCTTGAACCGCTGGTTCATCGACCACAGTCTACAAGAGACTTACACGGCCGGTCTCTTCCATCTCTTCCAGTTCGGTGTGCCGCACGCCGTGACATACGCGTTCCCCGAGAGCCCCACGAAACTCGTCGATCTCTCAGGCAATCACGTCGCGTACGAGTTCGTGGCCCACATTCCAGACAAGGGCGCGCTCGTGTCTCTTCTCTCGGGCGTGCTCCTGCTGGTGTCCATCTTCGCCGTCGTGTGTGCGGGCAGGCGCCGCGAGTGTACGATCCGAGATCTGACGGACGTTCACCGCGTCGCGCGAGTGCATCTCGTGGACCAGTTCTTCCCAAAGGTCTTTCTCAAGTGCACCGTATTTACGACGCCCGAGGGCCAATCGCTCGAGCCGTTCCGCATCGTCGCGATGCGACTCCATCGTGCCACACCAGAAGGCGACGTGTACGTGACGCTACCCGCACCCGCACCAGTGATCGACTCGGCTGCAGTCTCTGATAGCACCAGTCTCAGTCTACTGCCCGATCTGCAGGAACGCCACGCTAGAGTACTGACGGCTCCATCCGGAGACCGTGGACGGCGCTGAACTGACCAGCTCCGTATTTCAGACAGTGTCGTGTGGGTGGTCTATTCTATAGGTTTCACTAGTAAGCCTCCTCTCCGCCAAGGCCTCTGTTCTCTGTCACTTTCTTGTATTCTCAGGACCGCACACTCATGACGTCGCCGTGGCTCGCGGCCGCTGCCACTCCTCCTCCTCCTCCACTCCCGGCCAGCGCGGCCTTCTTCTGCGCGCGTTGGGCGTCCAATCGCGCCTGCACAATGGCCGTAAAGTCGACCATGTAGGACGCGACCACGTCCAAGTCGGCCATGGCCTTGAGTCCGCGCTGGACAATGTCGGCCTCGCTCATGGTGCCATTGGGCATCGCTGCTGCCACCGCCTTGGCCGTGGCAGCCGTCGGCTCCACCTGCGCCCCACCTCCAGCCGCCCCGGCAGCACCCGCCTCCGCTGCCGCCGCAGCGTTGCTGCCCTCCATGTGCTTGAGGATCTGGCCGTGGATGCCGCTCGTCGAGCGCTGCAGCAAGTTGCCAATGGCCATGACGATCTGGCCGAGCGCGAGCGTCTTTTGGGTGGTCCACCGCAGTCCGGCGTCGGCGTCGTGCTGCAGTCGAATGGTCGCGTGCTCGCCGCTCTCAAGCTCGCGCTGCAGCGACGCGATCGTGTTGTTGTACGTGAGAATCTCGTTGGCGCGCTCCTTCTGGAAGGTCGCGAGCGCCACGCGCTTCTCTTCGTTCTCGTCTTCGTGCTGGAGCTGGTTCTTGGACAGGTCCCGGTTCGTCTCCTTGAGCGTGCGGTACCGGTTCACGAGATCGGCCACCTCGGGGTAGTCCTCCGGCACGGTCTCCTGCACGAGCTCGAGGTACCGTGCGTACTTCATGTTCCGCTTCACGTCGAGCCCGAGCGCGTCGTTCTCGCGCTGGAGAAGCTCCAAGTGGTCCTTGAGCTTGGCCACGTCGAGCTCCTTGGCGAGCCGCTGCTTGATCTCGTCGCTCGCGCGCTTGACGGCACGGTTGCGCTTGGACTCGTTCTCCTGGAGAAACTTGTTAAACTTGATGAGCGACTCTTGGAGCTCGAGGTCCTTTTTGCGGAGCCCGTCTTCGCGGCGGTGGAACGCGTCCTCGCGGCGCGCAAACTCTTCCTTTTGCGCGTCCAGCGCCTCCTGCACTTCAAACATTTGCCGCCGCTTCTCCAGCAGCCGCGTCGCCGGCGACACGTGGTCCAGCGTCAGCGTCTGCGGCACCTTACTGGACATACACACTAAACCATGAGTGTCGACACACCCCAGTCTCTTGGTTACCAAGCACGTACCGGTTCAGGATCATGGCCGCGCCGGCGCTGCTCAGCGTGCGGGGTCTTGACTCCATGTCTTCTCTCTATCTCTCTTTCGCCTCTCATTCATGGAGGAGGCCCAGAAGAGAGAGGTCCTCGACTCTGGGCGTGGGCGTATTTTTGGAAAGAGATTGTTTTTCACTCGTTCTGGACGGGTCGGCTGTGTGTCGCCTGCCGCGCCTGCTGCTGCGTCTCGTTCTTGAGGCGAATGAACCGCGACATGAACTCGGTTGCGCGGTACTTTTCCGACCAGAGAATGCGGCCCGTCCAGTTCTCACTGCGCTGCTGGTCGCGAATGACGAGCGCTTTCTCTAGTCGCGCCATGAGTGACGATGCGTTGCGGCTCTTGTCGTACCGAGCACTGCAGAGCAAGCGACCAGCATGCTGTGCGCGCCCCCAAGCGGTTTCGTCCGTGTATAAGTCGCGCATGGCGTGCGCGAAATCCCGCTCGTCGTCGGCCACGAGGCCGCCCCAGCCGTGGCTCGGATCGCCCATGCCTTCGGCGCCAATGGACGTGGCCACACAGGGCGTGCCGTTGAACCAACTGTCGGCGATCTTGCCCTTGATGCCGGCGCCAAACCGCAGCGGCGCGACCGACAGTCGATACGCGCCTAGCGTCTCGTGGACGTCGGCGGCAAAGCCCATGAGCTTCACGCCGTTGGCCGGATCGTGGAGCTTCTGGAATCGCTTGGCGTCTTGGCTGTACGAGCCGTAGATGTGGATCTCGGGGACTCGCGCCTTGCTAGTGCTGCTGTGGAGACTGCGGAAGAGCGGCGCGATCGATTGCTGGAGCCACGTGACGCCGTCGACGTTGGGCGCGTGTTTGAAGCTGCCGATAAAGGCGATATCCTGACGCTCTCCATAGCTCTTGAGATCCCGGGGCTCGGGGACAGGCGGGTAGAAGAAGTCGCAGCGATGCAGTAGCTCCTCGGGAATCTGGAAGCGGTCCACGAGAGCCTCTTTTTCAACATCCGAGACAAACAGCGTGAGATCCGACCGGTGGATCGACGCGAGCTCGCGCACAACGTGCTTTTCCAGATCGGCGCCCTCCAGCAACAGCTTCTTGACATCGAGCGTCTCGGTGAACGGCACGCCTCGCTTCGTGACGAGCAGCTCTCGCGCACGGCGCAGAAAGTGCACGTCCTGCAGGTCAAGCACGCGCAGCGCTGTGGGCGCGTACTGGCGCGCCTGCCAGCCGTACATTTCTTCGGCCGTGAAGCGGTCAAACACGACCACCTGCGGATGCGTCTCTTGCAGTAGCTTCTGGAAGGCGTCTGTGTTAGCGTCGGCCTGCACGCAGAGAACGTTGTGGTCGCGCGCGAGCGACTCCGTGTGCGCGTTCAGGCGGCTCGGCGAGACGCACACGACGCTGTAGCCGTGGCTCTGGAAGATCTCGATCAGATCCGAGCTGCGCACGCCGGCGGCCGAGCTCGTGCGCTCGGGCCAGACCGAGCCGGCCACGATCACTTGCTTCTTGCTGGCCGCAAACGCCTGCAGCCGAGCCGACTGCGTAGACTTGGAAGACTGGGAGGAGGAAGCTGCAGAAGCGTACTGTCTCGCCTTGGCTTCGAGTGGTTGGTACCATGCGGCGTCCATGTCGGCGGCGAGCCGAGACTCCATGTCAAAAGGTCCGGGCAGTCCCTCCGGAAAGTGCTCGAGCACGAGCTCGTGGAAGTACGGCACGGCGTCCACGTGCTCGACGTGGTCGCACAGGTGCTTGAACCACTTGATGCCGCACGCCACGTGGTTGCGCTCTTCAAACACAATCTGCTTGACGATCGCCGCGGACGCCTTGTCCCCGAGCGAATGCAGCTTGTGGACGAGGCGATTGCCCGAGTCGAGGCCACGGGCTTCCTGCACGAGCGGCACGACCGCAATGCGCGCAGCCAGCGCCGACGTCGTGTTGGCGGCATGCTCCAGCAGCGCTAGCGTGGCCGGCAGCGCACCGTAGAACGAGCCGAGCGCACGAAGGCGGTCGTCGACCAGCTGAAAATGGCGCGCTTCGTCCCACGCGACCGTCAAGAAGTCGTCGTAGAAGGCGCGCGGCAGAGCGTACGCCGTCGGATCGAACCGCACGAGCGTATCCCAATAATTGTCTGACACATGAGAAATGTCAGCACGGCTTGGCATGGCATGACATGGCTTGAAGGCGGGACGTACCGATGGCGCCGAGCTCAATGTGACCCAAGGCGTGGAGCATGATGACTGGCAGCGGCGCGTCGATATCCTTTGGTGACGGCATTTGCTTGGGCATAAACAATGGCGGCTTTGCACTCCGTGCGGGCTGTGGTGGCGGATCGCTACGCCAGGCGTCGCCTGTGAACACGGGCAGCTCGCCCTGCCGCCAGCGCGCGTGGCACTCGAACGTGAGCGCGACCTTGTCGGCGGGCTCGGGCGAGCGCAGCACACGCTCGCCGTACGCAATGAGCGAATCCAGTGGCGCCTGTGCATTCCCACTCGAGGAGGCAGTGGAGACGGAGGCCTGCGCGCGCCGAGCGAGGCGCTGAAGCCCACGGCGACGCAGCATATTGGATTCTGTGGTGACGAGCTCCGATGTCACTAAACTGCATCAGCTCATATGGCACTCAAGCGGGGTTTCTGAGTCCGTCCTTTCCCGCCAAAAACCAAAAGATCCGAATCCCATCATCCGTCAAAATGGCGACCCAGGACGCGACGCAGACGCAGACCCACCGTGCGGCGCCGGCGGCGGGCAAGCGCAAGCGCAAGTCCGCGCCCGTCACTACGTCCGCACGGCTGCAGCCGCGGACGCTGCTCGCGTCGACGCGCGACGAGCTACGCGAGATCCAGGTACAATGCTGTTGTTGCTGGTCTTGACCATTCTCTGGATATGCTCATGCAGACCATGGCTCTGCTCTTCTCAACGTGGGCATTATGGCAGGCGAATCTGATGGAGTTGGCCGATGCGCGTCGCGCGCTGCTCGCCAAGGACAAGCACGGCACGAAATCCTCGCTCAAGCTGCTGCCGCCCAAGGCGTGACGGACGACGCGGCCCCGCAAGCACCACCCCACAAGCAGCCGACGCTTCCTCTCTCCTCTCTTCATCGTGCACAGCGTAATTACTATTCCAGAAGAAGCGTAGCCACTTGAGAATGTACTGATTCATATTAACACTGCGTACCCCATGGTTACGTCTGCCAATCGGTAACCTCTCCCAATGGCTACGGCGGGGTGGGCAAATGATCATGGCGACACGCGCGAGATCTCGCTCTGCTGGCTCGCGCACGCGCTGCTGTCGGTCGCGCGTCGCGTGCGCAGCGTCTCGGCGTCCGCCGCTGGCCTCCCGCTGCTGAGCGTGGCCGCGAGAGACCGCAAGGCGACGGTGCTGCCCGCGCTCCTACGTGCCATCCAGCAGCAGCCCGATGACCACGATGAGACCGATGCGCCGTCGCTCTCTGTCCACAGCCTAACAGCTATCGAGACGCTGCCTTCCTCTCTAGAGAATGTGGCAGGTGAAGCACGCGTCGTGGTGATCTGTGTGGAAGCCGAGGATGACAGTGACAGTGACTCGTGGCGCCACGTACTCGAGGAGCTCCAGCCACACGGTGGCAATGCCTCCGAGCCAGCATTAGCGTGGATCGCCGTGGCGTTCTCGTGTGCCACACCTACAGGTCTCTCGCTGCGCGTCGCTGTCCATGGGTCACTGTCCATTGACACAGTAAGCCTCGAGACGGCGGTCCAGCCGCTCCACGAGCTGCGCGAGCAGTGCGGACTGCCGCTCGCACTCGAGCTACTCACCAAGCTGACGCGCGAACGGCCAAGACGCGACGCCAGTGCCAGCGCCTCGCTGCTGCCGATGCCCGTGGGGTCGCATCTGCCGTTTCAGCTGCTTGCCATGCTGCTGCGGTGGTCGTACTTCCACCCGCGGGTCGTGGCGACCCTTGGCCGGCCCTTCTGGCGCAAGCTCGCGCTGATCCCGCAGCCACGGGTCCGCCACGAGATCGAGACGCTGTACACAAGCCACGTGCGCATTTGGCAAGAGATGTATCCCAATACCGCAGCTCTCAACGCTCTCCATATGAAGGCACCGTCATCGGTCTCCACTCAGCTGAGACTGCCGTTCCACACTGATGACGGGGAGACCCACGAGGACGAAGACATGCTCCCGCCGCTGCAGCGGCTCTCGCAATGCACGCTGTGGGACAAGCAAAAGCAATTCTACCGGGACCAGGGCATCCGTGCATGGAGTACCCACTTGATTCCCTTCGGAGTCTCGAGCAGTTCGTACCTGGCCAGGCAGTACGCGCGTCTCGCCGTCGACTTTTTGGTCCACACTGTCTCCGCCACACCTGCCCCTCTACGGTCGGTCTCCCCACAGCAGCCACGCACACCCAACTGCTTTGTCTGGGAGGCTGCGAGCGGCTCGTGCAAGTTTCTCCACACCTTCTTGCTCCACTTTTACGCGCTCGTCGAGCGGGACAGGCTGGAAGATCGCCTCGGCCTCGTGCCCTGTGTGGTCGCGACCGATCTCAGCGAGCAAGTGCTGCAATCACGAGAAGACATGGCGTGCTTCCAGCGCTACCTGCAGGATGGGCGACTCGACTTTGCCGCGTTCGACACGGACATATTTCTCCCTCGGGAGACCCAAAACGACGACTCGCGAGGCGTCTTGCGGCTTCGCCACAGTGGCATCCGCTGGCGTGTCGGCCACGAGGGCGGGCCCGTGTTTATCATCGGCAATTACTTTTTCGATTCGCTTCGCTCCGACGTCTTCGTAGTGACGCAGCGCCAGGCCGACGGCAGCGACGATGGCAGTAGTGGTCGTGCCGTCGAGATTCGTGAGGCTCGGATCGATCCGACCACGGACAGTATTCCCGACATGCTCTTCTCACTGGCCACGCTGCCAGACCATCCACGCCACGTCCCCGTGTATGAAGACGCCTTGACCAACGCCACGCTTGTAGCGACTCTCGACCGCCTCCAAGCCCACTGGGCCGCCACTGAAACAGCGCCAGTCGCTGGCGGCGGCCACTCATCGCTCATGCTGTTCCCCGTCGAAGCCATCGCGTTTCTCAACGCCGTTTTGTCTGACGAGAGCAGCTTCCCCGTGGCGGTTGTGACGGGTGACGCGACCTTCAGCTTCCTCGACGCCGTGCCCAGTACCTTCATCGACGAGCACACGGGCGACTTGGAGATCCCGCAGCTGTCACCCCACCCAGACTGCTTTTGCCTGCCCGTCGATCTCGAGATTCTCCAGCTGGCCGCTCGTCAACAGCAGCATGGTTCAGCTTCCGTTGTATCCTCACCGACCAGCGACACATTCAATGTCTTCTTTGCCCAGTCTTCGCTCGTGAACGCGTCCAGTCAAGAGGCTCTCGCGCGTCGCTTCCACGAGGTCTTTGACCGGTTCACGCCCAGCGACTGCGACTTGATCTGGGGGCTCTTGCGTGTCGACGGAGGTGCCACGCAATTGTCACCGGCCTCGCAAATGGCACTGCTCGCGCAAACGGCGTGGGATTTTGACGTCTTTGCCACGGTCCAGTGGCAGCTTGTGCACGAGTGGAAGCAGCAGATTAAAGAGCCTGAACTGACCCAAGGCAGTGGCCTGGAGAAGAGTCGAGTGGTCGCCATGCAGCGGGATCGACAGCGGCTCGTGTTCGCGGGCCAGCGAAGTTTCGACACGTTTTACGTCATGGATGAAACTGCGCGAAGCGAGGCGGCTGCAGTGACTCGGCTGCAGCTCGCACGGTGGTTCTATGGTGAGTACGGTAATCAGTTGCCTTATGAAATGGTTGCCTCGGTGCTCACTATGTTTCCGTGAAGAACTGCGAGCGTTTACCCAAGCCAAAGCCATGCTGGAAATGCTGGATGTCGATCACTCTGGCGTGCGAGTTGCGGCGACGTACCTCTTGGGGGTGAGTCCAAAACGACTACCGTACAGGGAACACATGAGGGCTCACGTTGACGCACCTGTTTCTTGAGCAGCTCATCGCGTATCAGCAGCAAGATTTCTGGACGGCGCTGACCTGGTTCCGCAAGGGCCAGCAGCTTGAACCGAATCGACAGCGACTGGCAAAGTGGGTTGCGCGCACGCTGATCCGATTGCAGGAGACCACGCAACAGCAGCAGAGCGAGAGGACCTAGGATCCAAAAGAGAGACAATCGTAGAAGTACAATCACGTCTTGATTGTTTTACAAGCTGTGCAGGTTCAGTCCATATAGAAACAGTACATCTATCGACCATGTAAGTACCTTCTTAGGTGGAATCGTCGGGGGAGTAGTTCTCCTTCACGAGCGCGACGCACGCGGCCTTGTCCTCGACGACAAAGCAGAGCTGCTCCAACGGAGCCGCGGCGTCGTCCTCGTCCCCGGCCTCGCGCGCGACTCTCTCCATGTTGGTCAACTGTTCTCTCTACACAAATCAAAACTCGCCAAGTCAGTCTCAAGGTCACAGTCACAGAAATCCATTCCACGCAAGAAACGCACCTTGAAGTGGAACACGACCGAGTTGGGCACCGTCTTTTTGGACGTGATCTTGGCCAGCGCCGACAGTGATCGCCGCGTCTCAACAACGGCGTCGGGCGCATCGGCGTGGGACGACGGCTTGGCGAGCGCGATCAGCGCCGTGCGTGTGACCACGAGCTCGCGATCGCCTACGCGGTTCCACGTGAGCTGCGACGACGACGACTCGAGTACGGACGGATCCACGGAATCAATCGCGACGGCTTTCGAGGTAGCAATGGCGGCAAATGGATCAATGTCTTTCGCGGAGGACGACGCTGCGGAGGAAGGTTCGGTGCTGGGAGCGACTACGACAATGGTCGGGATATAGCGCACCGACGAAAAGCTGCGGCTGCTGGCGTCGACATTTGAAACAGCTTGCTTCCACGTGTCCACTTCGACGAGATCGCCTTCAGTGGGCAGCACGATCTCGAGCATTTCTTCGACGGTCGGAGGTGGGATCGCTGCCGAGCTGCGACGCCGGCGACCGCTGTCGCTTCGTGTCAGCGTGAGCTTGGATGCCGCGGCGACGGCCTTGTCGAGCAGTGTGCTGCCTGTGCGTAGAGGCTGCGACGCTTGTTGTGAGGCTGAATTGGAGACAGCAGAGGACGACGTACTGCGAACGAAAAACGACGAAAAGCCCGTCGACGACGTGCGCTCTTGTGCGGTCGCATTCTCAATCATCTCGGCTTCGTCGCGGGCCGGTGGAATGCCTCGCGGTGTTGTGGCTTCATCCGTAGGTGGCTCTTCCTTGGTGGGCTTATTGGCAGCGACAACCACGGCGGCTTCTTCCATAGTCTTGCACGGCTCGCTTGTCTCACTAAACGGCCCCCACTGGTGATGGGCATCGGCCGCTCGCACACGAAACACGTACGCGACGTTGACCGCCAGCCCGCTCAGTGTGTACGTACACGTCTCGGCGCTGATATCCTGCTTCAGTGTCACCCAGCTTGCTGTGAGACGGTTCTTGGCATACTGAATCTGGTATCGTGTAATCCGACTGGGAAGATCCGTCACGGGCTCCCATGTCACTTTGATTTCCGAAGAGGAAGCGGCTGCGACACCAACTATGCGAGGCGCAGTCGCTATCGCCAATAGCGTCGGTGTCGACGAGGGCGAAGCCGTAGCCGCCGACGAAGACGAGGTCGTACTGCTTGTGCTGGTGCCTCCGCTGGCTGGTGTCTTGAGACCGCTGGCACTGAGAAAGGACGAAACCAGCGACTTCGCTTGCTCTTGCAAGGGTACTGCTGCGGCCGGGAGCATGTCGTCGGTGAATTCAGGAATCCGCTCGAGCACACAGGCCCCCTCGGGCGTGTTCTCAAAGGCCCAGGCCTGAAACTCATCCGCGTCCTCCGATGCCGAGGCCGAAGCCGAGATGGATCGCCGGTCGTCGTCACCAGAGTCTTTCTTCTTGCTGACGGTTTTCGCTTTTCGCTGGGCGGCAACGTTCCAATCGGGACAGAGCCGGACAAAAATCTGGTTTGTGCTCGATACCACAAGCCGCTCGCTGCACTTGATGATGGTGCCTTTCTCGAGTATGATATCGAGCTTCTCGCCGTCGAAGGCCGGTGTTGCACGCGCGCGAAGACCCGCAACCACACGGAAATAGAAAGTCCCGCGCTCGAAAAACTCGGGACACTCGCCCGGCAGAAACACGGCGGCGCTGCTGTTAATGCTACTAGAGCTGCTCGTGCGGACGCGAGGAGATTTGACTGCGGTCGGGGAGGTCACGGATGCCTCGGATGCTGATATTGTCGCTGCCGCCTCTTCTTCGCCCTTCTCCAGTGTCGTCATCGGACTGCTAGATAGACTGTACGGTCCCCACTTCTCCTTGTTGCCACAACGCACGCGGAAGACGAGGGACACGCCAGGCTCCAGCCCGACCAGTGTCCCATTGTGATGGCTCGTAATCCCCGAGGTGCGATCAATCCCCGATGGCGTGGCACTGGTGCTTTGGTCTGGGTGCTTCATGGGCACCGAGACCCATGGATTGAAATTGTAGTCGGATTGCTTGGCGTACTGCAGTTGGTACCGCTCGTCCGGGAGCGACAGCTTGTTCCACGACAGGCACAGCGAGTGGTGGGATGCGCTAATCAGAATCGGTGGCAGCGGCGGAATCGAGATGGCGTCAAACGTATCGAGCGATTTCTTTGAGACGTTTTGTAGACGAAGCACGAGCGGCCGCCGCGCGTCCTTGATCATGTCAATCACGTCCTGGAACGGGACGCCGGCGATATCCTCTCCGTTCACGGCAACGAGCAGATCACCGGGCTCGACCTGTTGGCTCTCCGAGGCTTGGCTTTCGGGCACGAGACTGTCGACGACCGTGAGATACCTCTTATGGCGCGACCGTTGGAACAAAATACCCAACGAGCCGTTCTGGAACACGACCTCTTTTGTTCGCGAGCTCTTTTCCAGTGCCTCACGGGTTCGTGTATACACTTCCATCCACTCTTCTTCGCCCACAATGCCGCGCTCGTCCGCGATGACCGATTTGAAAAGAGACGATGGTGGTGGGGGCGACTGAAGTACTTTTCCAGCAGTCGACGACGCCACAGCATCTTTCGCGGCACTGGTCAGAATCTGGAGCCGCTGAGAAATGGTCGTCACAGTCGCTTTCGTCTTGGTCTTGATCGCGACGCCAGCATCCGAGTTGACAATCGCAGAAGTTGCATCGTCGTCCGATAGGGTGCGGACGCGATCGAGCGCCTTCTTGGCAAACGATTTCAGTCCACCCGTCGCCGACTTTTCAGTCGAGAGTGGAGCTGCAGTAGGCGCCTCGACCGCCACGACCTCTTCGTACACGAGTAGTTGGTCTTGCGCAAACTGGTCGAGCTTTTCAATTTCGAGCTTGAGCTCCTCGAAGCCGCCGTCGAGTCGGCTCACGTGCTCGAATCCTTTCTGGAGAAACATGAGCACGAGCCGCGTGACCGTAATGTGCTCCTTCTTGAGAAACGGGACAGTATTCGTCCCCACACCGAGAAGGGACGAGTTGCTGGACAGCGCCGCTGCTGCTGCAGCCGCTGCATCAATCTGGGCCTTCTCACCAGACAATCCTCTCGTGATGCGATTAATGGCCTCGAACCCCAGCCCACCGCCTTGTTTGGTCTCGGCCGCGACAGTCGGGCCTACAAAGCAAAAGTGGCACCCCTTCATGCGCGTGAACCCCTTGAGCAACACGGACAGCGCGTCCGGACTGCCCACGATATCTGGGTCGACATGGTACGAGAGGCTCAGGTGACACGCCTTGTACTGCTCCAATGGCCGGCAGTCCAGGACGATGAAGAACACGGATGTCAGCGACGCGTCGCGCTCAGCCGAGAACGATTTCTGGGGCACGAGCGCGGGTAACGGCGGCCCCATCGCCGCAATCGCTGCCGGGCTCGCATTGAGCCCCTGGCTCTGCCCCAATCGACTGAGCAGATTGCTCAGCAACTCGTCCGGGTACACTTGCATGCTGGACGCGCCCATGAGCTGCCTGAGAAATGGCACCATGGCGTTCGTGTATCCACCATAACACACTGAGTAGAGATCCCGGCGGTACGAGCGCGGCGTGGTTTCCATGAGCTCGAGCGCAGCCGCGCAGACGTCTTCGACGCGCTCTCGACTATCGAGCGAGATGGCCGTGAGCACTTGTGGCAGCATGGCAACGTCCGCCTGCAAGATGGCATCGCGATGGGTCTCTACGAGCGCATACGCGACATAGTGGAGCAAGTACGGATCGTCATGGAGCAGGAAAAAGTCCCACAACAAGAGCACGAGTTCTTGCGAGAGCCCACGCGCAAAGAGCGTCATGAACCACGGCGTGACGTAGAGCTCGGGCGTCATGGCATGCTGGTCGAGGTAGTTGCACAGCTTCGGGTCGTGGTACAACATGAGCAGGCGAAATAACTGGAACGAACACTGGAGCGATTTGAAGTCGCGGTCGACAAACACGTGCGGCAAAAACTTGTCAATCATGGCGTAAAAGAGCTGGTAAACGACGCCCTCGGGCAGTCGCGGCTGCTCGAGCAGCAGAAACGGCGCCAGCACTTCGTTCATGCCCTGCTTGTACCGGATACTGCGCGACTTGCAGTAAAACGTGAGGATCTTGCCAATGGTTTCTTGCGTCGCCGGCAGCTTGAACAGCGCGTCGTTGCCGCGCGTGCGGCTCGCGTCGGCCGCGACCACGCGCTGGTTCACGAGGTCTTCTTCGACCTCCAAGATGCTCTGGTCCAAGTGGAGTCGCTCGTTGCGCGCGACGCCCAGCAGCTCTTTCCAGATCTTCGTGCGGTGCTCACTGGGCACACCGCCCAGCGAGCGACAGAGCACGCCAATCAGAAAGCGGTCCGGACGGCGCTTCTCCATCTCGCGCTGCAGCTGCGCGACCATGTCGTCGCGTGGGTCCAGCTCCAGCGAGGCAGGCTCATCTCCTTTGGTTACCGAGGTTGAAGCACCTTGTTGCGGCGCGATCTCGACGCCCACAGACGCGTTCGGCGCCGTTCCGCTGGGCGGCATACTCACCGATGGCTGCTCTATCTCGCTGTGCGATTCGCTGGCGCCGACTGCGTCCGTGGGCGCCGCTAGCGAGCTGCTTGTGGAGCCATCGTCGATGGTGGGCGGTGCGGATTCCATCAGCTTTGTTATCCCGATGTAGGGGAGCGTGTGTGTAGCCAGGGAGAGAAAGTGGAAAAGTAAAGTTGGGAATCCCCAGTCCCGAATTTCACGAGTTAAATAAGGGACACATCCGGACATAGTTATGGCCAATCAGAACATACTTTCAAAAATTGATAAATGTACCTATATCGAATAAAGGGGGTGAGTACAACTGATATGATGGTTCCGCCGCCCACGTTGAAGAGTGATCTTGGGAACGACGCCTACGTGCAAGATGAGGTCCATTAGAGTGTTTACGCTAATCCTTTAGCCGACGGAGACACTCATGCATCCCATATCCCAGCTCAGGCGCAGTTATGGATATTATCCGGATTCAATGGATCCGATCGTGATCGTGTGAGGTCTCTCACTAGGGTGTCAAAGTTGGACGCTGGTGTGCGTATCACGGTGCCATATTGGCGGCGCAATCTGCCAACTTGTTTTAAGCCCGCAAGTCGTGCTGTCAGACTCTCACCTCGAACCGCGTCGTACGCAGCGTGATCGACCGGACACTTTTCCGCTCGCAAGGAAGACTGGAAACAGGACTCTGTTCTCCTCAATGCTGCGGTTTCACAAATAGCGAGTATTTTACTATACAGTTGTGGCTTTACCGTCGGTAGACACCCATCGCTATGAATATCGGCTTGACACACGATGGCGAAGGTGAGAGAGTTTGATGCCCAATGTGCTTCCAGCACTCGTTGCGCAAGAGGAACATTGAGTATCACAACCTGTATATCCACTATATCCACAATACTCACAGTAAATGACATGTATTGCGGTCAGCTGACCGACACTCACGACACACTACAATTTACACATCATCAGTCACAAAGACTCTACAGCCACGCACACACACATGGTCGGACGCGAGGTCTCACTTCTGGATAATGAGGAGAGCTCAGTCCGAGTTCGTGCCGTTGTTGGCCTCCACATGAGCGACGATATCGTTGCTCTCGTCCATACTGCGCCCACCACCGTTCTTGATCGGCACACAGTACTTGTACGCCTGCCACTTCGACGAGTGAAGCGCCAACCAGTAGAACGTCAAACGACACGTGCCCGAACACTTGGAGTAGTCCACCGGAAGCTTGGCCGGGTAGCTCTTGAAGTTCTTTGCACAATCATCGTCCTGGAACACACGTGCGTTGTCAATCCAGACTTCACACGGTCCTTCGTGCGAGCCGAGGAAGCCTTCCTTGTACTCGTTGTTCTGGAAGTCCATGGTCTTGAGGTTGCTCACGTCCTGGACAGCACCGTTGGGGTCGGTGTGGCCACAGCCAGACACCTTGGCGTCAATGATGGTCTTGAGGTCCTTGATACCCGAGGCCTTGAAGGCCGTCGTGAACTCCTGGGCGTTCTGCTGCGGCGATCGGTTGAAGGGCTTGCCGTTGAAGGCGGCATTGCCGACTTCGGCGGCCGTGAACTCGGCGCT